>AYEL01086902.1:0-66026 GCA_000484575.1 Olivierus martensii
TATATAAATTATATATAATAATTTATTTTATACAAACACCAACATATCAATTTGAAAGGTAAAAGTTTACTTTACCCGAAGCAAATAATATCACGCCACTGACTCCAACCTGTGTTTATATAAGTGCATCAGATAGATGACGCCACACTGCCTGATGCACCATGACATGTCGTCTATCTGATACATTTATACAAACACAGACTAGAGTCGGCGGCGTGAGCGCTGTATCGCTTCAGGTAAAGTATCTGAAGTGAGATTGATGTCGGTGTATGACATTATCGTTAGGATGATGTAGCTTCAGATAATATCAAATTAACAAGTACTAACAAATTTTGATAATTTACATAAAAATATTTTCTTTTTATTGTTATTGAATAGCTTTTCTTTCCTGAAAAAATTTCATATTAAATTATTCCAGTAAAAATTCCATTAAAATACATCTATGTCACATGGCTCCCAAGAGATCATTTTCCGTATAGTTGAATTGAGTTATCATATTCAAATCTTTGATCATATTTTAAAATAAGTGGATCATCCTAATGATCATGTCATGCACTGTTAGGATGCATGTGCAATGTAATTTCTAGATGTTGAGCATGCAAATTCAAAGTTTTGATTTTGCTTATGATGAAATTTTTTGATAGACTACAGTTACAATTACAGTTTGATAGACATGTGATTTTTCAGTACAGATTTTAAATAATAATTATTTTTTTGTTATTTTAACATTATTTTAGTTACTTTTTAATCTAATTTAATCATCAATGGGTTAAATATAATAAGTACTTATCTATTACTAGCAAATGAATTAAAAATCATCAATGACTTAAATATAATAAGCATTTATCGATTACTAGTGAATAGATTAAAACATTCTTTAATTAATAATAATGAAAAATAAATATATTTTTTCACTCAAATAAGAATCCTAGAAAAGATTCTTAACTGATTGTCAAGTTTTCACGTCGCATCATATTGGGCAGCGCAGCATCGCCTATCTGATTATGGTATATAGATGCAGGTTGGAGTCAGTGGTGTGACATACTTGAACACTTCAGGGTAAGATAAAATTTTACCTAGTATTATGTTAAATGAATTATTGCAAAATTTTCTTCATGGTCTTCAGGAGATGCTCATTAAATTATAGTTTTGCTTATTACTTCAATTTCTCCAACAAAAAAAAAGTTAATTTTTTTGATCCATGTATAAAATGACTCCCACTTATGAAATTTTTTTTGAGAAAAAACCTTGGCTTATACATGAGTATATGCAGTAACTTGAAAATATTTTTACAAAAAAATTCTAAAAGTTTTAGAATGAAATTTTAAAAAATGGTTGCTTTCAAAAACCTGCTTCTATTCTTTGTGAAAAATATTGAGAAAATGTGTTCTTTAAATCAAAGCTTCCAATAGAACATAACATCATTACAAAAACATCTCTATCCTAAAAATTATAAAAACATTCCATATCCTAAAGCCATTATAAGTTCTGGATTTTTATTTTTAGTATTTCTATCGGTGCATAGATGATGTAGACACCTGGGATTGAATAATCAGATTAGCCTTGATTCATTATAGCACTTGGGATATGTAATATAGCCATGTAATTGGGAGGACCTCTGAAGGCTGGCCATTGATTATAGCATAATCTCTTAAATTTTATAGGGTAATGGTGATTTCAGATTTCTTAGCTTGTGCTGATTTGCACAAGCTTTAATCATTTTAACATTCTGCCAGCTGATTACTAACTACATCATTCTCATAACACCTTCTATTCCAAAGCCATATCAAGTTCCTCATTCACTATGGACTTGTGATATTCTGTATCAAAGTTTCTTGTTGTCATCTCTATATACTTTGTATTATAGAGATATATAACAAATATACAATAGGTGTTTACATGATCCTATATGATATATATTATCATATTTCTCCTTATCATTACAAGCACACCAATGATGACCGGATTCCACTTTATAGCCAGCTTCAAACCCAGATCTTTCTCAAAATTTTTTACAGTTCTTGTTAAATAAAATTGGCAAGCAATACAAAGCAAATTAATAAAACTTGGTACATGACTAGACATATATGTGTTTTACAGAAATGGACATACAGAGGCAAAACATCTGAAATGTTTCCAGACCAAAAATACAAAATAGTCAAAATATATAAATATATACATCTATAAATGATATCTGATACAGACAAATGATAATCTATGTCAGATATAAATGATATCTGATACAGTGCACTTAGTAGTAGTCTGTGATACTCCAATTTAGGGATAAGAACAACATTTTTGTTTTTGTTGGCTCTGGTTGTAATGATCTGTTCCTTAATCAGCTGTGTGCATGTCTGTTCTATGCACTCACATGGCTGACTAAGGAATAAATGCCAGACTGTGAGTGCCTGTTCTATGCACTCATAGATTGTCATGAGTCGGACTGCATTGGGCCAACTCCTGGATTTAAAATATGAATGGATTTTTGTTTCTCGATGTCAGTGGAATCCATGATAACAAGGAGGTTTTCTGTTCTACAAATGGCATCAGCTAGGCTGCACTGGTTGTCTATGACAAAGTTTGGGCCAAATATTAACGCTTCCTTGATGAAAACAGGTATGTCTTGGGGGCAGTATGAAATGACTTCGACTGAGAAGTTGTTATCTTTAGTCAATCAAGTGATTGAGTTTTCATTAACCATTTGAGCTTTTTGACATATCTTTGTTTAGAATTGTATATGAGTTGCACTAAAATTACATTAACTTTGTTTATAATATAGCAAGCAGAAAGATTGTCATGGAGACAGACCCATTCTTCTATCTGGTCTGTCAAAAAGCTTAAATGGTTGATAAAAATTTGACCACTTGATAATAAGGAAGTTGCCAGCAATTTCACTTCGCCTGTATCAATAACAACCCATATGGACTAACCATATAGTTCAAGCAATTAGATAAGGAGTGGGTGCATTTTCTAGATATGTATATCACAAAAAAGGACTAATTCATTCTTCATTTCCATCTTTAGAAAACTCAGCAGCAGGTTCAGTCTCATTCACAAGCATTCCAAAGATGCAGCTAAGTACAAGGATGCTAGCATGTCTGCACTCATTTAGTGAGCTTTTAAACTTTATACAGACGAAATGGACATAGTAAATGAACTTAAGGTTCTCAAGAAGGCATTCTTAGCCCACAGATATCTTGGTGGCAAATTTGACAGCTTAGTCCGTAAGATCTGCACCAAGCATCTTAAAATGTGCAACGCATTATACGCTTCTGCTGACATCATCATACCCAACCAGGAAGCTCTGACAAAGCACTTTCTATCCATCCCATGATACCCCATATATTACAAGATTATTAGTGTAATTAAGACAAATCACGATTATCACATCTCCAAAAGAAGGAATGCCAAGTGTTTTAACAGATCTGTAATGATAAAGAAACTAGGCCTAATGCTTTGAAGTGTGGGATATATGAGATACTGTTAGTCAATTCAGTGACTGGCACAGTAAGCTACTACAAGGAATGAGTGGAGGCTACTACATTGGAATTAACTAGATGACACCTGAAAGATTATATATGACAGCAATGATATGAAGTAAGAAATAATAAGGAAAATATGGCTTTAGTACAAGTGACCTACTCGAGGGATTTGTCTGTTATATGGGATGATGCTAAAATTGTCAACTTGCCCCATTCTAATGAATTGAAGTCCAACTTTCAAGAGGTTTGGAACATTTACCTCTGTAGCCAGGATAAAAATCTAATTAATTCTAGGGATAAGGACTCTATACCCAGTGCTTGAGAGTTCTTGATTAATCAATGTACTTAGAGTATTTAAGTGCATAAACATAAAGATTTGTATCTGTTACTGCCCTATTTTCATCCCCTTTTGCATAACATTTTATTATCTCACATGCACAACCTATTTCTCCTTACCATTTCCCTGACACTCAGGACTGACATCACAATTTATACTTGTTCTTACAGATGTTCTGCTCTCTGTTAATGCTCACTTTCTCTGTGCAGCTGAAGAGGGAAGTCCAGCCTAAAAGTACTCCTGCATCTTAAATTTTCTTTTAAGATCCTATAAGCTAATTTGGATTTTATTTATTTTAATTTGGGACCTAATTGTTAATTTAATATCTTATAATGCTGTGCTTGTGTGATTATGGGTCAATTCATCTTCCATTTTGAGATTTATATGCAGAAGCAATACTTATTCAAATTTTATTATAATCTTGTAAATATAATATCAGATTTCATACTTTTTCTTGTATATGATAATTTTCAACTTTTTTCCAAGTCATATATCTATAAAAATTTTTTGCACATCCCTGAGAAATCAAATATTTTCTTCAAATGTATATTTAAAAGACAACATAAATGGATAGTGTGTAAAACATGAAGTAGATGAATTTTAGTACAGATAGTGATATAGAGAAAATTACTTCCCTAGTATGTTTAACCATTTACTTATTTTATATAAATTTTTTTCATTATAGCAAAAATTGTCTTCATATATCAAAAAACAGGAATAAATTTGTGTTTTTTAAAAAACTATCTGCTGGAATATTATATCAAAAATAAGTTCCAAGTTCTATCACTACAGAAACAATGTCTTAATTCATATGCACAACACAAAATTTTTTATGTATGTGAATTAATTATAAATGATATTTCTGATATGATAGAGCTTGAAATTTGTTGAGTCTTAGATTTATATTTTTATTATTGTCAAAATGTTTAAACTAAAGGAAGGATGCATTTGAATAAATCATCATCAAAAAACTTACAATTTCACCTTTCATACCAGGGAACCCAGGCAGTCCAGTGTCTCCTTTGATACCAGGAAGTCCAATTAATCCAGGAACACCTTCAGCTCCTCTTTCGCCTGTGGATCCTGGTGGTCCTATTGAACCAAAACCTGGAATACCAGGTTCCCCTTTCCTTCCAGGAATTCCATTTAAACCTGAAATGACAAATTATCTTTTCATACAAATTTTTAATGTATGAATTATGTATAAAAAATCTCATAAGCATTAAAAAATTTTATATATATTTTTGTTATTATTAAAATTATTTTTTATGATGTCAAAGAAAATATTTTAATTGTCATCTGTGAAGCTTTGTTTGAATTGGTTAATTTTTATCTCGTTTTTCCAAATGATAGAAATGTTAAAATTAAAAATAAAAAAAGTTCTTATTAACATAAATTAAATAAACATTTAGAATCATCAAAAAATAAACATTTAATCCAGGAATGGCATATAAAATGCTTTCAAATTATAATCTATTGTCAGTGAATAGACTAAAAACATTTGAACAAAATTAAATAACATACATATAGATGAAAGTAATACTAAATTACACAAAATTACAAAATATAATAAAATAAATATATAATTGAATAAACATGGTGTTAATTATAGAAAATGGTAACTGCATTAATTGAAGGATGATACATACTTCCATGTAGAAATTAAATAAAGTAGATGACAGATCATTATCTTTTTCAATCATCTTTCAATTAATGCAATTATCATTTTTTATAGTTAACATCATTTAGTGTTACTTTTATCTATATATATGTTATTTAATTTTGTAAGATGTTTATGTTTTTTATTTTTAAAAGTTTAACTTTAAATGTAATTCAAATGTTCTTAGTCTATTCATGGATTGAAATCTGGAAATGTTTCATTTATCATTCCTGGATTAGATATTTATTTTTTGTTCTCCTAAGCAGTTTATTTAATTTAGATAAAAATGTCACTCACATACAAACAAACAAAATCTCATATTGTCTTCCATTTTTATACAAATAACATTTTTTTCCAGATAGCAAAATACTGGGTTGGTCCAATATAAAATTGTTACTTCAAAGAATGCAATTTATATTATTCCAGATGATTCTGTGCTAGCATTGGGTAGAATATGGATTCACCTTCTTGGTATTGATTTCAAAGATTAAGACTGTTCAATTCTAGCATTCAACATCCATGTACATTTAGTTACTCCATTATATTAAATTTTAGAAAAATATTTTTTAATATTTAAATAAAAAGTAGACTGTGTACATGACATAAAGTGCTCACTGAATCTTTAAGAAGGAGCTAAATCTGTTTTTCTATGAGAATGTTATGTTCCACATGAACTAAAAGAGAAAGTCAAGAAGAAAATCAATTCCCTCAAAGCAGATGACATAATTTCAAAGATAGACCACAGTGATTGGGAGTCACTATTGCTGATTGTGCCCAAATCAGATATGACTCTGTGTCCTCTGTAGGAAATATATGACTTTGTGTGGATTATAAAGTAGCAGTTAATCAATAGTTCAAGATACTCAACAGCCTACACAATTCATGTTATTTTTGTAAAATTGATTTGTACAAAGTCTACCTGCGAAGTCGCAGATTTTAATGAATATCAATATTATTAATTACAACTAAACCTAACGGTTCTAGTGACTCTGCATCCAGAGTTCAGCTTGAACTCAGGTCTTAACTAAATTCTAACTTAAAAATAATTAACTACAAAACAATCTAACAACAATTATCATTGACCGGCAAAAGCAAAAGCAGAAACCAGAACTTACAACTAGAAGTACCGATTAAGTGTTAGATTGAGAACAACAAACAATGTTAGAAACTTTTACTAATAATTGGAATAATTTCTCAAACAAGTTAAATAACAAAAAATATAAATTTATTAGACTCAGAAACACTTACAAAAGTGTTAATAAATGCTTTATTGAAACTAAAATAAAGCAACAATTAATTTTATCAACAAAACTGGTTTAATCCAACTCAAATATCAACAATTAATTATTCACAAAAAAAAGAACTTTAAATACTACTTAAATTCTACTATCTCCATCACCAATACAAACTTCAAACAATCGTCGATCTTTACAAGAAACTCAAATGTCACTTAGCCAACCTTACATTGATACAACACCTCGCTGTGTCACTGTTTGCATAGGCTTTTATCTCGAGTGACTTACAGTCCCGTGTTGCTTCATTTACATAAATACACGTAACAAGTTTATATTTATTAGCTTACAGAGTAATTCATTCTTGTCATCCTCTTTATAATTTATTTATAATTTATTTATATATTGAACAAAACATCGATACAGATCATTCTTATATTCACATATTGGATAAGTGGTAAAATTAGATGATGATGTCATTACCCGAAACAGCTCTTCCGGAAAATGGTTCCTGATTCCGTATCACGTGATTGCTAACTACGACGAAGAAGGTGGAAGTAAGTCAACTCGTAAACAAAATATAATATGTTAGATAATAAGAAAATAACGATAAATAATAAAGTGCGTATAAAATAATTAAGAAAATAACGCTAAATAATAAAGTGCATAATAAAATAAAATAGGACAGGTCAGAGTTAACTTCCTCATACCTACACATTACACAACTGTAAAACAAAAACTGTACAAACATAATCACCATACAACCATACAATAAGGTATCCAGTTGTTTCATATAAATAATAGGATTTATATGCAAACTTTTTTGATGTAAAAAGTATAGTAGAAAATTTGCATACAAATCCTATCATTTATATTTTTTGAATGGCATAGAATTTCTGTTTTTAATTTTTTTATTCTGTGTTAACATCGACATCATATCTTGTTCTTTTGAGAGTTATATCGATATCAAAAGTATGATTTGGATCTTGGTCGTAAATTAAGAAAAATGAGCTTTTGTTAGTGGATGAGTGATCAACTATATTGTACGCATATATAGCAAAGGGTATCCATTGATCCCAATCTCACTGGTCTTTGCTTACATAATGAGCTATTATGTCTACTAGCGTTCAGTTGAATCACTCTACTATGCCGTTAGTGGCAGAATGATAAGTGGAAGTATGGAGACGTTTAATCTGTAATATTTTACAAACTTCTTCGAATAGTTGGGACATGAAATTAGCTCCTCTGTCAGTTAAAATTTGTTTGGGAGGTGATTGTCTTAATATTATTTTTTCTACAAATGCTCTAGCTACTGTATCAACTTTTTGATTTGGTAAAGCTGCACATTCGGCATAACATGAGAAGTGATCTACCATAATGAGAACATATTTATTTCCTGCAGTAGTTGTTAGAAATGGACCCAGAATATCCATTCCCATGCGAGAGAAAGGTGTGTCTACTTCGGAAAATTTTTGAAGTGGTTGTTGTGTTTTCAGATTTATTCTTTTTCTAATACTGCATTTTTCGCATTGTTCACAGTATTTTTGAACATCGGCTCTTAGTGTAGGCCAGAAAAATTGTGTTTGTATTCTTTATCTCATCTTTTTGCTGCTTAAATGACCAGAGGTTGGAATATCATGAAATAAGTTTAAAATATATTCTATCATATATTGCGGAATTACTATTTGATGCCAAATTTCGCGACAATAATCTGGAGTTCGAATGTGATACAATAAGTCATCATTATCAATAAAAAATGTTTCTATTTTGTCTGGAAGTTTTTCTTTAGAACTCAATGTTAATTTATTTTTAATTATTTTGATAATTTTACTACATAAAGGATTGTTAAACTGAGCTTCTTTTATGCTTTGCTTACTGTAAATAGGCTTAAATTCAGAAACTTGCCTTATAGGAATCCTACTAAGGGCATCGGCATTTGTATGTGATTATCCCGGTTTATGGATGATTTCAAAATCATATTCCTGTAAGCTAGGTTCCAACGGGCTAATTGAGAACTTAGATCTCTCACATTTATCAGCCATCTCATTGGCCTGTGATCGGTTATTATTGTAAATTTTCATCCATATAAATAAGGCCTAAAATATTTTACAGCCCAAATTACACCGAGACACTCTTTCTCAGTTGTGCTGTAATTTATCTCGGCTCCTCTCAATTGTTGCTTGCACAAACAACAGGAAATTCATCCTTGCCATACACCTGAGATAGAATCGCACCTAACAAGGTGGAAGATGCATCCATTGACAAAACAAACATCCATTGACAAAACATTATTAAAATATCCTGTTTAGTAAATTCAGGATATTTTAATAATGGTGCTGATATTAGTAATCGTTTTAATTGTTCAAACCCTTTTGATGGGGTTCTCCCCATTCAAATTTTACTTCATTTTTTAACAGTTCTGTAAATGGTTTTGAAATTTTAGCATAATTAAAAATATGGCGACGATAGTATCCTGTTAGGCCTAAAAATGCACGGATGTCCCGTTCGCATTGCGGTACTGGAAAATTTTGAACGCTATCAATTTTTTCAGGATCCGGGCAAACTCCTTCGGATGAAATAATATAACCTAAAAATTTAACTTGTCATTTAAGAAAGGAACATTTTTTGGGTTTTAACTTTAAACCTGCTTTTTTTAACCTTTGGAATACCATTTCCAGATGTTCTAAGTGGGTAGGTAACTGAATGTTAAAATGTCATCCATATAAATAAGACATAATTTTCCTTTGATCCCGCTTAAAACTAAATCTGCTAATCTTTGCCACTTGGATGGTGAATTACATAAGCCCATAGGCATTCGCGTGAACTCATAATGCCCATTAGTTCTGGAGAAAGTGGTTTTTTCTTTTTCCTTCACTCTGACTTGCCAGAATCCAGATATTGAATCCATAACGGAAAAATATTGTGTGTTCGCAAGCATGCTGAGAGTTTCAGGTATTTGTGGTAAGGGATAGGGATCTATGCATGTTATTTTGTTTAATTTATGATAGTTGATTACTAATCGCATTGTTCTGTCTTTCTTTTTTACCAGTAACGCTGGAGCCGACCATAGTGAACTTGAATGTTGTATTACACCGCTATCAAGTAATTCACCTATTAATTCATCCATTTTTTCTCTTTGGGAGTATGGAATACGATATGGAGGCTGATATATGGGTGGTGAGTCGCCCGTATGAATTTTGTGTTCTCACCAGTTGCATAAACCTAAATCTGAATTGTTATTTGCAAAAATATATTTATATTTGCATAGGAACGGTAACAAAGCATTTTTTTCATCTGCTGATATTTCTCCCCAGTTAAATAATTGTTCAAATTCCTTACCTGATAATTTTTCCTTTAAATTCTGTTGTGTTGTCTCAACTAGGTTATTATTTTCTGTAACTGTTTCTCGGACGGCGGCTACAAATTTTCCGATCAATTTATTTTTATGCAGGACTATGGGCCTGAAAGTTATATTTATTAGTCTAATTGGAATGTTTCCTCTTTTATTAACTGTAACTAAGATGTTTGCACCTAATATACCTTTTAAATTAATGGAATCAGGTTCTATTACTCCTACATTCCTCAGTTTTGGTCTGCCTTGACCAAAACCGATAACCATTCCTGTTATTATCACTTCTGAGCGAGGGGGAAGAGAATTTTTTTCCTGCTAATTTAACTAGTCTTACTGGAAAATTTTTGCCTTTCATCTTTTTTGATGATGGAGGCGTTTTCTTACCTGTATTTGTAAACTGTTGTGTTTTTGAAGCTGATTTATTAAGTGACGTGCTTTGATACTCTGATACTGTAGATGCTAAATGCGAATTAATTAATGGATTTTTAAACAATATTTCTTTGCCATTAGGAAGTTTTATTTTATTGTCTATGAATGAAATATTAGCATTAAGTCGTTTTAGAATATCTCTACCTAGAATTCCTTTATACGAGTTTGTAACTGTTAAATCTACGACCAAACACGGATGATTTAATTTAATTGAACCTATTTTTATTGTTAATTCGTAAATACCACTGCATTTAATTGCATGACCAGTTATTCCTTGCAACCGTGCAGGTTTATCACGTGTTTTTGTAGGTGCATTTCTAAGACGTTCTATTAATTCCCTTGAAATCAGAGTGACTCTTGACACTGTATCTACTAGTAATGAACACTGTTGATTTTCGACCTCAAATTTATTACTGGATCTTCGAGATCATTTCCATTGTTTCGCGTATTACTTAATATTATTTTATCGTGTTTTTCTATTTTATCTATTTTAAAATTTTTATTTTACTTATTCTTGATTAAATTTTTCTTTTCCAAACTCTGTTTTGGATCCGCGTATACTGTTAGCCTATTTTGTATTAACCCCTCCCGCTTTAATGAACAGTAGAGGAATCTTCTCCATTTTTTGGAACAGCCTGTTTGTCTCCATTGTAATTTCCAGCATTTTCATTTTGCCTGGAAGGAAAACAAGCTCTGCATGAAGCAACGAAATGGCCCTCATTTTTACAGTGATAACAAACTACACCTGGTCTTAAAGGTTCAGTTATTCTAGGATTAATGAATTTCAGACGCTGTGGTCTCCTAAACTCTAGTATCGGATCACGTCGATATGCTACAGTGTCTTGTCTAAACGGCATTCTATAATGCATTTTCGGCATTGTGCTATTAATTCTACCATTATCATAGTAGGCCTCTCTGGTGACGAAGATTCAAAGTGTCTAGGATTGGGTGGCTCAAAGCTGACCTTTTATGCTGAATTTGTGGTGTTTCAAATCAGTTAGCTAACGAATTGTGATTTCTAAAAGATGACGGACTTCTATGTTTAATTTCCACCGAAAAACTACTTCTAGGCTGAATCGTACTATCATTCAAAGGACAAGGAGATGCTGATTTTTGAGTCTGACTAATCACATTACAAATTGCGTTTGTTTGTGATTCTATCATTCACTCCATTTTATCTTCTATCAACCGACCTTTTTCCTGTGATTGTTCAAGGTTTGTTTATAACTGGTCTGTTATATTTCTTAACTCTTCTATTTCTATGTCTACAGCGCTAATGTGATATTTTGGTTTTTCCATTAATTTCTCGACCATTTTTCGTGTGTAGCGATCGAGACTGCCTCTTCAAATGAGCCTGGGTACTTAGACAAAACAGACCTTCGAAGAGTAGGAATTAAACCAGAAATGAACTGTAATTTTAATTTATCATCTAATTCTGCTCATAAACAATTCTCAATAAGTTACCTATCCCTTTCATTATTTACTGTGGTGACTGGATTTATTCCAGAAATTAAACTCTGAAAGTGGACCGCATAAGCTTGCACATCCCTTTTTTTTTTGCATACACCTATGAAATTTTTGAATTTTTATTGATGGAGGTTCTATATCAAACCTGGCTATCATCGCTTGCTTAAAATCCTTGTAATTTGTTATATTTTTTGTTTTCATGTTATTGTATTTAAAGTCCCTAGCAATTCCCGATAATTTAATTTTTGCGACTCTCAAGTGTTCCACGGTATTCCAACCATGTAACTCAGCTACTTCCTTGATTTGCGTGAAAAAGGAACAAACCTTAGACCCTAGCTCTCTGTCAAATGTTGGTAATACTGTTCCCAACATCATAAAAGATTTCATCATTCCTGGTGAACTTCCAACAGCTTCACCTCGATTTGTGAGTGCCATTGTGAATTAAAATTTAAAAACAATTTTTTTAAAACAAAATAATTTTGAAGATCCCACGTTTTTTTGTTCACAATCCCACTTCTGATGCCAATTGTGGGATCGCAGCATCTATTAATGTAAAGAGAGAGAGTTTAATCACCAAGTGGAGACAGTTAAGTTAGGATATATCTGACACCAGGTGTGACAATTTGTTGCGTTCACACCAAATGCGTGTTTTTAGTTATTCGAACTGAAAAAGAACTTAAATTTAAGTGTGTGGTAAGTGGCCCTCGGAGTCCAAAGCGTTGAAAATTCATTGGAATGAAAACACAAGCTTATGAATATTATAATAAAATTTAATATATTAAGTAATAAGATTTTACATAAATAAAAAATGACTTAAAGAACATAAAGCAAAAAGAAGGCAAAAGTTAACATAGTAAAACTAAAGAATTCCAAATAAAACAAGAATATCAAGAAAGGGGGATTCTATTTCTGACCCATAAACATACCTTGAGAGAGAAACTTTTCTTCTCCTCTTCTTTCTTCTCTTAAAAGTATAAGTAGCATAGAAGTATATGTAGAGTGACTCGGTAAGTGAAAGAGGAGAGCCCACTAGCTTCTTCTTCTGTTTATATGGAGGTTATGGCCCCTGCTTTATCCTCCAAGATGTAGAAAGCTCCGAGTGTCGAGCTCGGCTGTCTCTCTGTTTTTATTCCTAGTCCACCCAATCATATCAGGAGAGAGGGAGGTTCGAATTCACTTTTGACCTTATTTGGTCAAGTTGTACCCCTCTCTTCCTCTGGGATTGGCAGGGAGTCCAAAGCGTTGAAAATTCATTGGAATGAAAACACAAGCTTATGAATATTATAATAAAATTTAATATATTAAGTAATAAGATTTTACATAAATAAAAAATGACTTAAAGAACATAAAGCAAAAAGAAGGCAAAAGTTAACATAGTAAAACTAAAGAATTCCAAATAAAACAAGAATATAATTTGGAGTATAATTAACATCATCATTAATATAATGAAGGGATTAGAACTACTCATAGCTGCTTGGGGATGTCCTAGCTTTTAAGAGTATTAATTTACCCGCGATTGAAGTTAGCCAACAATTAAATATATGATATGATTCATTCAGGAGGGATTTACATAAAATGAATTTGTTGTTGACCAGTTTCGCGTGGTTAAAAATTACTTTTAAAGTCGATCTAAGCGGAAAATCCGAGGAGATAAATCGATTATCTGATGAACTATTTAATCTATATAAATATACGTGATGCTGACGCTGTTTCTGTATCTATATAAGCAGAATGAATGGAGGTCGAAGAACGAGATCGTGAGAAAGAAACCAAATACAAAGTAGCTTTCTGTTTGGTGCGACACATCTGATCGATCGCCAGATTAGAAGAGGCAAATAATGAGTATATTGCTTGACTCAGCGCTGAATAGACAAGACTAGCTTTAACTAGCAATTACTTCTCTACTACTTACATCATTACTGATTAATATTTTTATTATACTATTACTTACTCTTATATATATATATACATATACACACACACACACACACACACACACACACACACACATACTAAAATCAGTTTCTATCGAAAGAATTTTTTCTTCGCTCTTCAGCTTCCCTTTTTCTTTTTGCTCTCGAGCATCCTTTTATTTTTCTTATATATACTCTGTTCAAAACGCGAGTTATCAGAGCGGATAAAGATTGAAAGTTATTAAAAATTAAATGAGATTTAGTGTTTAGAACCGTGTTTGAACAGCTGTTACACCTATCCAATTATCTATGACGAGTTTGGCAAACAGGTATGAGAATGAGCAGGTGGGGACGATTATGAATGACGACAATTGCACCGTAAAATTATTGCAACACAATCTGATAATTAAGATTTCTAAGTGATCCATATAAATAATATCATTTTGCAGTTTTTATATTGATATCATTTTGATAACTACGTCTCGAGACGATTTGATATTTAAAAATTTGCAGTTTTCTTAATATTTAAAATGCGAGTTTATTAATTTTTCTTTAAAAATTGAACTATTCAAATTAAATATTAAAAAAAATAATAAAAAAACAACGTAATAAATTATATTTAATCTTTTTACGAATAATAACAACTCAGATTTGTCTTTTTCTGTCTAACAATGCAAATGACAACAATGAGTTATGACGTAACAATGGAATATATTTAAACCGTTTTTTCTGTTTTTAAATTTAAAAATCGTTAAAATATTTGATCGCATATTTTATATTTAAATAATCTTTTTGCTATAAATATAATAACCTCCAACAATTCCAAAGAAAGACCTGTGAGATAACAATAATTTATAGCCTAACAATGAACTGTGCTTTAAATTCGTTACAACATTGGATCTTGTGCATTATATTTAAATAAAAATTTTCTTTTGGTTAAAATATAATTTTTCTAACAATTCCCAAGAAAGGTTGAAAGCAAATTTAATCAAAAAGTATACAGAGCACTTGGATACAATTTATCCTTTTTAGAGGATTTTCTTTTCTATACACACACACACACACACATATATATATATAATGTACAGTACATCAGTTTAAAATGAATTGACATTCTGAAAAGTTGTATAAACCGAAGGTTATTACTCGGATATTCTGAGAGAGAGAGATATTTCCAAAATAAAATATAGCCATTTGGGAACGTTTGAGTAAAAATGCAGTAGTAGAGCTTTTAAAGAGTAAAAGGGGGACATTTGACAGTATTTTTGTTCTTTGTAGCATTTATAACTGATGTAGCGAACAGCATTTCTGACAACTCTCTTCCTTGAACATTCCAAACTGGAAGCTTCTACCCGATTTCAAAAATGACATTTGCTCGACGTGTAATGTATCAATCTGACAAGTTCAAAAGCGACATAGCTGTTATGTTTAACATGACGTAAACAGAAATTGCTAGAGATTTATATATTTTAAATATAAGAAAAATGTCGAAGCGTTACGATGTGCAATGTTCAATATTATCGATTTTTCTGTTAGAATGCAGTCCTGTGCGAGTATGTGTGTGTGTGTGTGCGCGCGAACGGTTCGGTAAACCAAAACCTTTTAAATCTGTTATCTCTAACGTAATTGTGGAATTTGAGACATCAAATGGCAAATAGTTTTCTAACTTAATATTGAAAGGAGCCGAAGTGTGACAACATACCACGCAATCTGCCTTAGCAAACGGCAGGCAATCGAGTGTCGAGCTCGGTTAATGAAGATAGTAATAGGATTGCACGCCACAATCCAATTGAGATAACCGGATTCCACTGTTCGTGAAACAAAAGAGATAAAAGTCTAGCCTTCCGAAACGTCCAAAAACCCCCGACAAATTTGCCAAATAACCGAGCATAAAAGCATTGATTCAGTGACTGAGAGACGTCTCTCTCCAAACCAATAAGCATATCCTAGATCATTCCTTGTTACCATAGCGACGGGAAGAGGGAAGATGCCGGATGGAAAACCAGCGGCAGATTTGATTTAGAACCAAGACGTGAAAGGAATTTTCAATTCGATTTTAACAAAGTGAGCTTTTGACATATTATGCCTTTGTTCAATCTATTTTGCATGTTCAAACAACCTGTATTATCTTAAAATATAAATGAGGGAGACATCTCGAATTTCTTTTTAACAAGTCTCCTCTCGCATCGATAATATTTTGTTATTATTTTAAATACATATAGCCTATATATCTATATAATATTTTTATTTAAACGCCTATATTATACATAATGTAACACCTTTAACTATCGGTTTTATAAATATATACATAGATAATCGTTCGATTGAATCCATAATGCATCTTAACCTAATGGCATAAAGAAAAGTAATCAAGTATACTAATGATGAAGTTAATGAACAACTTGTCCTATTTGTTATTAAATTATTTCTCTTAATCAAATGGCAATTAAGTATAATTTATCACTGACAACAAGAAGTGTACAGTTATAAACAGCTTGTCTTCGACTTAGAGATTTGATGAATGAATATTCGAGTATTATCTGACGTTTTAAACAATACAGTTATTACTTGGACGGTGCACGCAACTGGATTCGACCCAATTATTTAGTTTTAGGTCGTTATAAAAGATAGAATAATTAAGTCTAAATTTAAAAAACAGTACCGTGGACACTTAATCGTTTTAATACTGAAAAAAATTGCAGAAAATCGGAATTAATCTTACGATTATTTAACGCGTGTTATTGAGGCATGGAAGATGATCGTTCTGCTCCGAAATTTGTTTATTGACAAACATTGTGGAATGAAAATTAAAAATTGTGTAATTAAGATATTCAGGATAAGAAACGGACAGGAAAACTCGATGAGAGAACATGTACTTCTTTGTTCTCTAACAAAAGGAAAGAATACAAAAGCTTTTCATCCAATACATAATAAATTATAGTTCGAAAAATCTTTCTAGAGTTCCAAACCAATATAAATTCTCTCCTCTTTTTTTTTATCGTTTATGAATCCATACTTCTGAAAAATTTTTAAGAATAGGCACGCATAAGAAGAGAAGCTAAAAATGTAGAGGGACAATTACGTGTAACTAGAGACGGAAGAGCCGTTACTTCCTCTTTTCCTTCCTTTCTTACCGGAATGATTCAAGTGAGATAGACGCGGATATCGACTCAAGTTAGGAAGCGAAACCCGATAGTCTGGACAAGGAGGCAGAAGAAAAAACCAATATCTCTGTTCGCCATCGTCTCCAAAACCAATAAGCAAACTGCTACGCGAAAAAAAGGTAATTTCGAGTTTTCCCCCTCTCCTCCCTTTCCTCCTCTTCTAAACTTTTTGGACAATATACAAGCATTTAAAGTGTAGAGATACAATAATGGGAATTGTGCTCTGATACGATCGTTGAAAACACCAAGCTTTTCCGAGAAAGACCACAACAGATATGATATGGTTAAAAATAAAATGCACTCAAACACTGTTATTGTGCAAGAATGGTAGAAAGCGAATCTCTCCACACAAAGTAAGGAAAAAGGTAAAAACCTACAATTTTTGAAGAAATATTATATATATATATTTTTTACTTTTACTTGTAAAAAAAAAACGTGATGCAAGATCTTTTTCACCAATTTTCCAATCAAAACTGGATAGAGAATTGGTAAAAAAAGAATGAGTTTGGTAAAAATTGCAATTTTCCATTCAATCGAAACTGTAATTTTATGGAACCCATTCATTAAATATTTTTTTCTAAATGAATTGTACCGATAAAAAATGAATAAAATGTTCTATAATTCATTCGCATGTTTAAATCAAATTATTTTCCTTTCATAACCAAGTTATGAGTCTTTCTTGCAAAATAAACAGCTAACTAATGGTTGAAGACTTAGTGTAGTCTGTTCCTATTTTTGTCCAGTTGTCTATGCCGACCAATGGACCGAAGATGGGACGTGTCAATTAGGGATTGCAAGCTGTTTGTCTCATTGCCGGTGTCATGTTTCTCGTCTCTGATCACATCTGCTAACTATGATAGATAGCATAACATCACCAAGAAATTCGATCTTAAGATGCCATAGAATATACATCCGTGGAAACGAAATATGCAGAAATTTAGATGAAAAATATCATGCATATAATTGGCAATAAAATCACTTTTAGTAAGAGAGCTATAGGCATTTTTCTTGTTTAATATATATCCTTTCGAAAGGAGGAATAAATTACATATTTAAACGTAATTTCGCATGGCAGACTAGAATAAATTCATGATTTATATACCACGTAACGAATTCTAATGCTTAAATCGCATTAAAGGTAATTATAAACTACCAAATAATAATAATTTTAAATAAAAATCTGCGCTTAATCCAATTAAATTTGCGAGAACTTGCAGTCATTAATTAATTATATTCATACGGATGAATAATTACGATTAAATTTTAACTACGTTTAGTATATATTTATTTTTATTACTATTTCATAATCGAAAAAAATAAAGATTTTTAAAACAAAATTTAGTTAGAGAAAAATATTGCGATGGCCAGGTAGAGACACAGTTACCACGCTTCATAAATATTGCAAAGCAGAAATAACGAGTCTCAACACCCATTAATGAATTTTATTGCGAGTGTCGTTCTCGTCTAACACAACTTTTCTCCGGTTCAAGGTACCAATTTTCCTCTTAGAATCGGGTAGTTCACTCCAGTGACACTGCTTCCGAAATTTATCTGCGACTCATCGAATAATCGAACAAAGTTGCAATATCGAATTCCGATATGGATTATTAATATTGCAAAGTGCTAAGACCTACTAACAACAGTTCGTTACGCCATTGTGCAGCGGTTTATTTTTAAAAACGTAAATATAAAAAGGTGAAAGAAACGATATAAACTTACTTTAAAGGGAACAGTAAATAGCTTTCCACGTTTCAAAAAATTACTAACATTACGAGTGATGATCTATGTAGAGTTATACGTTGTATATAATTTAAATATAGTTAAACAATAGTCACAGATGCATATGTAGTATTTTCTATGAATAATTATAAATTCAGCCACTGATGCATAAAATTACAAGTTTGTATACAATTTCCGACATAGTTACATGGTCTATTCGTGTTTTCTGCATAGTTACATTCGTGTTAAATAGATTCATGCATTTGTTTTATCATGGCTACAGATAATTTAGATATACAGGTAGTTTTCGGGAGTTCTTATTTAAGGAGTTCTCGGGTTTACGAGTTTTTTCAAATATGGAGTATCAAAAAAATTGAAAATATGAATTTTAGTTGAAATAAATAAATAAATAAATGCTAAACATTCATAAAAAGGCATTTCAAACCTCATACCTCGCTATACAATAGAGTATGACTGGGTTTGTAGCAAAAGCTTCGTCGTTTGCTACAAAATTGGGAAAATTCAAAATGGCGGCCGAAAAGCGAAAGTAGCGCGTTCTTTGGTTTTAACGGCATATTATGTAAATAACTTCCATTCATTCACCGGTTTCTGCCTAAGATAGCAATTCATTTATATAAAAGATAACCTACTTATCGCTAATAGTAATGAAAAATAAAAATTATTTAACATTTATACGATATAAATAATTTCTTCATTATAATAATTTGCTCGATTTTAAAGGCTATATTTTCATTTCTTTAGTTAGATAATAATTTTAGATTAAATAATGATTCGATTTTGTTGGTCTTTACTTAATTTTATTGTGGTCAAATTGAACTACGAGAACGGAACTCCTGATTTTAACATTAGATCTACGGGAAATTGATTCTTTGTTTACGAATTCTTACTTTACGAGCTATTCCAAAGTCCGAATTAATTCGTAAAGATGGGAAATACCTTAGTTTAAAATTTCATATATACTTCTCTATTTCATGGTTACAAATTCATATAATTCTCTGCTGGATAGAATACTATACGAACTTTAACTACACAGTAGAGATGTACAATATATATGAACTTGCAAATATACAGTAGGATTAATCTATTATATATTACTCTATTGTATAGTTACAAGTCCATATGTATATGTATTGTATAGTTACAAATTCATACATACTTCTCTATTATACAGTTAGAAGCTCATATACGCTTCTCTATTATTTAGTTACAACCTCATACATACTTCTTTATTGTATAATTACAAGCTCACATATACTTCTCTATTGCATAGTTACAAGTCCATACATGGATATAATTACTGTATAAAATAGAGAAGTACATAAGTTCATATACATTTTTGTATTGTATAGTTTCAATCCTATAGATATATGAAACAGCTAAAAATTAAGCAGCATATGTTCTTATAACTAGTGCATCATATCAAACTAAGTATATACAGAATAATACAGTATATGAATTTTTAACTATATAGAAAAATACTTTATACAGTATATGAACTTGTACTTATATACTACAGTACCTGTATAACACCTGATATAGATCCACATATTGTATAAAAGAATAGTTGTAGATTTACAGGTTAATTTGCTAATCTTTTATATAGTTACAAGTTTATATATTATTCCAGGTACACTAACAGTTTGATATGATGCTCTAGGTGCTACTTTACTTTTAGCTGTTTTGCATATTTTATGATCAGGATATATTTTTAAGATCAATAAAATTCATAAAACGGAATGTAATAAATTATAAAATGCAGATATTAGTACAATTTACAAAAATTTTTCGCTGCAAAAAAAATAAACAAATAAAATTCTCTCTTTAAATGCCTTCCAGTAAATAAATTATTTATTTAATATACCAGACGGTTAAAGAGATTCGAAGATATATGAGAGGTTATAAAAATGCTAATTACGCTATAGATTTAAATATATGTATATGTTTTTTTTTGGGGGGTTATTTTCCAATTTTTATTGAATATTTTGGAGATTTTTAAACTAGGAAAAGAGAAAAAAAATGTCATGATTTACAAATCAGAAAAAAATCTTTGGTTGAAAGAAGCAAGAGTCGAAATGGACGTTAGGTGGTAGTAAAATACGATACGGTAGGAAAGACGGTGTCTTTACGATCGTTGGAGGAGTAAAGATTGATCATGAACCACCCAGGTTCAGACGTGCAACCAAATGAGGCGTGGAAGTCGGTAGTGCCTCAGGATGGATAGCAGGCGACGGAGATACGTCGTATCTCTTTGAAAGACGGTGTACTTGCACCGAGAAAACGGGACATGACCATTTAATGGTTGAACATTAGAGTACAGGGTTTAGTGCTCTGTAAACGTACCTGCAGGCGGCAATGCTCTGTTTTACCTTCGATATACTTTCAAACAAGGAATTTAATCAACGACCACAGACTTTATCGCTTTCCACTGCGCTGCCTACGCTGATATTCCTGCCATACAGATATTAAAGATGTCCTCTAGCTTTCAGATATGACCTGCATCCAACCATTTTTATGTATAGGCGACTATATATTAAGTGAAATTTACTTTCTTTTATGTACGGTTTCGGTAAGAATGAAACTTTAATATTTATGGTTTGTCGAATAAATATTCACTTTTTCTTTTTTTTTCTTCTTCTTCTCTAAAGCTTTCAAAATACGAGACGAAGGAAGAGCGAGAGAGAGAAATAAGAAAAGTATTCTATATATATTCAATTTTGAATCATATGCGAATGGAAATTTATAAGAATTTTATAAAAATTTGAAAATCACAAACAGAATATTCGGTGGTTCGATTCGAAACGGCAACAACCAAAACACAAAAAAAATTATCAAATTAATAAACAACTAGGTAACATCTCGAAGATTCTGTTATTCCGTTAAGCAGAAAGAATTCTTTAATGCCCATTATGGGGGTTTAATAATGATCTAATGTAAAATCCTTGTTCTTTTCAACTACCCGTTTCTTTATATATAAGAAACAACGCCTTTTATCGATCACCAGTGTCATTTTTTCACTTTTTTTTTTTCTTCTTCCTTTTCTTTTTTTCTCGGCGGAAAATTAAGAAGAATGCAGAATAGCAACTCCTTCTAATGCTTTCTAATCTAAGATAAGCAAGTAGGAAAAGAGATTATCGGACCATTGTAGAAAAATGACGATTCTTTGACGTAATTGGATGTGAAAGTATGGTTCTGGGTGTGGTCTAACTCTCACGAAATATCTCAGAAATCAGTTTAGAAGTTCTTGTCGAGATAATAATCTCCGATAAAAAAATAAAAAAAGAAAAAAAACGAGGCGCACAAAACTAGTTTATATCGTACTGATAAAGTTATCACCGGATTCTCGTAATAAACAATTCCTAACAATCGACATTCTGACTACTAAATCTATATAATAAAATACCTGTGCTAATCATATCGCAGTTTTCTAGGAAATTCTGACAGTAAACAGAACGATAACCACATCAAAAAATGGTAAAAACTGATTTATATAATTAAAATTTTATCGCAAAAAAATTTTTTTTTTTAATTTTCTTCTTCGTATCTGTTTTGAAAACAATCCAAGAAAACGGACAAAAAATAGTAGAAAATTCGAAATACATCAGCAAATTGCCAATTTTTTTCATCGTTAACGAATTTTATAACCGTTAAAATCATTATTTCTATGATAAATTGTTAAAAAATATTTTAAAAAAATTTTTCTCACCTAAATTCATATTAAATGTCTTCATTAAACAGACTGCAATTTTCTAGGAAATTCTGATTGCAGACTGATAATCGCATTAAAAAAAATGGCCTAATTATATGCGAAAACGTCTATAAAATTATCTAAAACTGATTTATAATTAGCATTTTATCGCATAATTTTATTTATTTGTTTTAAATCCAAGAAAGAAGGGAGAAAGAAATAAAAATTCGAAGAGCATCAGCAGACTGCGAATTTTTTAAATCACTTTAAAAAATGTTACAATCACTCGCATTATTATTTTTACAAATTATCAAATCAGTTTTTTATACTGAAAAATACTGTATATCTTTCTCATCTGCATTCATAACAACGTAAATTTTACGTGGTAACTTGCCAGATAAATTCATAGAAACTCGTGTTAATTATGCAGAGTGTTATGATTTTCGTTCGATACTCGCTAGAATTTACGAATCAAAAATATAATTAGAATGAACGTAACATTATTATAACTGAGTTATTATTATAAAATGCCATTTAGAATATCATTCGCTAATTTAATCCTGCAAAACCCAAGTGGATATTTAGCTCAATAACCGAAAATAAATGTATAATTTCTCTGCAAAAAAATTATTAAATGCCAAAATTCCGTATTAAATATGAAAAATTCTTAATTATAATAATTATTATATACATTATCGAATGAATAATTGATGTTTTAATTAAAAATTTTCCTAAAAAGTTTTTGTTTTCGGCTTGTAAAAGGCATATTAATGATAAATTAGGATAGTTAGTTGATAATTATTTCAGTTTTAATTTAATCAATGTCGAGTTTCATTACGAATTCGATCATATCTCTAAATAGAGAAGTTTAATTAACATATTTGTTCTATTAATAAACAGAGAGAAATGTTAAATTTATGATACAAAAGCCAACATCAACCATATCAAAGAGCTAATCAATATTGTAACAATAGCATTAGTGATAAAATCTTAACAGCGGCATAATTAGTCCGAAGTTTTGCATGTCTGCAAACTGCATGGCTTTCTTATTTTTTAAAGATATAACGATATTATTCTGTTTTTTTACATTTTTATTAATTTAACTTTCAGATTTTATTGAATTTTGCATTAATTAATAAGATTTTTTCGAATGGTAATAATATATACAGTGATATTTTAATGCTCAAAAGTCGATGGACGGAAAGGATTCATAAAGAAAATTGCTTGTTTAATGTGGAGTAACCGATAATTTTTTAATAATAGAGCAATTAAGATCATTAAAACTTAATTTTTGTTCATGTAAAATTAATTTTTAAGCAAGAAAAACATTGGCATAATTATTTTCGGAAGTTTTTGCGTGTGTGCTACTGTATGAACTTTTTTTCGCGATGCTGTATAAGAACCGTGATATTTTATTATTCTTAACTTATATATTTATTAATTTAACCTTCGGATTTTTCGTTTATTAAATTTTGTGATTAATTAATAAACTTTTTATCCCAGTGATAACGAAGTATAGCGATTTTTTAATGGCTAAAAAACTGAATTAATGTATAACGAGACAACGACTACGTGTAAGGAAAACAATGTTTAAAATGTGGATTAACAGAGTAATTTTGAAAATTTTGCAATTAAATCTATGAAAATTTCATTTCTTTTCAGTCAGAAAGTTAATTTTTGGAAAGTAAACTGCGCAAAAATTAAAATTTAATAAGCAAAAACCGAAAAATATGGCTGCCATCTTTTCGATTTTTTCCTCATTTTCTCTTCATCTCTTAGGAATACAGAAATAATTTATGCATCAATTTATTCGTCGATTAATTCCCTCGAATTCGGTATGCAACATATACACATGAAATTCAATTAAATTTAAAAAAATTAACAAAAATAAATAATTTATTTATGACTAAAACTGCTTGAATATATAAGTAATTAATGCCAAAAATCTACATCTGAAAATATGTAAAATTTAAAAATTTTTAAATAATTTAACAGCTTCGAGGCATGATCACTTCGAAAAACAAATTAAGAGCTTTTAAGATAAAAATTTTTTTTTTTGCTTCTTTTAGTTTCGTCACTTCTTCCAAAGTAATATTTTAAAACGATACAGTCATAAAAGAATTATTAAATATGTAAAACGTTTTTTTGTTTTTAAAAATGGAAAATATTAAAAATCGTTCATTGTATCCATTAGTTCGAAACACAATTAATCCATTAAAAGTTCTACAAAACCATAAAACAAAAGTAACGGACCACAAAATTAATTGAAATTTTCGAAAGTTATAATTCTATTAAAAAGAGAACAAAGCTTACGTACAGTATATATCATTCGCAAAATTTTCCTAAAATTATATATAAAAATTTCTTCCATTAAAATTCGTCCTTTAATTGGTAAAACCGGATATTTTTATAATGCTCGGAGAGAGAGAGATTAACGAAATCAATCACGAGTAATTAATGGTTGGTTAGAATGCTGTCTCGATCAGGTACTGAAAAATAACTAGTCAGTAATTAGCTTCGAATACATCACTTAGTAGACTGTTGCGGATTGCGTGATGCAGGGAGGGAGTCGATACCATCTAGCGAACAAGTTTTTCCAACTAAAACTAACTTTTCTCTCAACCTAAACTGATTGAAATTATCTTATTAAGTAAATGGTTTGTGCACATATTCCTCTCTTAAATTTGTCCCGAGGTAAAAAACTGTATCGAATAATTTAACTGAGTTTCGTCCATCCAGGCATTTAGTTTCTACAATTTCTTGAAGAAAACAACATTCCATTTTTTATTTTTTCCCGAAGATTTAAGTAGATTATTGAATAGAGAATTTAAAATATCACCTTAACTTCACTTCAAATTAATTTGCATTTTCTCTCGTTCTTGTATGTGTGTGTGTTTATCATAACCGGAAGATTTTAATTTTGTTTTTTTTTTTTTCTTCCTTCCTCTTCCCAGTTTATATAATTAAATTTTCTGCATTTTAATAAGATATTGGATTAGAATTTAAAATATTACATAAGTTTTAATTAAAATGCAAAATAGTGTTCGGATTAAAAAATATGCTGATATCATATATAAAATATATGCATACATAAAAGTGTCGTTGAGATGCTTTTCTCATCGAGATAATGCAACTCTCGATGCTGATAAGAATGTCTTCCAAAAATGAAACGTTCAATGTAAAATATAATCAAGGATATTGTTTAATCCTAAAATATGTTTATCGGTTCCCATGACAATCAGACAAACAGCGAGAGAATGCGTTTCTTTCGACTGGTTTCTGAAATATTACTTCCGTTCCTTTAATATCCGCACTTTCTTCTCGCCCCAAAACAACTTATGGACGTTAATCATAAAAGTTGCGAAAAATTTGCTTAAAAAAACCAGAATTATTTTTATATATTATGAAAATTTGCAAACTAAACATTAATTGTTCATAATCGCGAATTATGCCAAGTATTTATTCCCTTTTCGCTATTCGGACGGAGATTTATCGAGTTAATCCACATTATTATCTATCAAAGTAAAAAAGTATCGCGAAAATGTAATATAAAATGCAAACAGTCAACAAAATATATCTTGCAACTCGTCAAGAATTAAGCTAGTTAGCAGATAAAGCTGAATTTAATGCCGTTTATCCATCAGCACTCAAGTAAATGGTGAAAACGTGTAATCACTTAAACCGCACTTTTACCAAACGTACTATTTTTTTTCATAAAATAAGTGACAGTTTTTGAAAAATATCCTAAAACTTATTGAAATATACCAGAACTTAATCATTTTTCAACAGAGATCTTATTATATTTAACGTGAAATATCTGTAAAGTAAATAAAAAAAAGAAGAAAAACAACGCAGATCTTGTAATAATATAAGCTACGTATAGAATTTTTAGAACAAAAACAACTTGCAAAAATGTGAATAAAATAAGAATACATAATAGAAAAAATCATAATTTGCGTTGTTTTCTATCAAAACTTATTATTTAATAGAAAAAATTGGCTTGCGGTTAAATAAATATATATAAAAAAAAAATATATTACTTATACAGAAACAAACCTGTCCAAATTGATTTTCAAATGTCGAATTGAAAAAATAACACGATTCAATTTTCCACTTTTCCTTCATATTTATTACATCACTACCTGTTAACTCTCTCTCAAAAGTATTTGTACGGTTTCGATATAAGAAAATATATTAAAAAATTCCCATTTTGAAAGTCAAAATTTTTCTTCTTTTTTTTTGTCGTGTTACTTTTTTTTTAAGACCTCATCGATGTTTTCACCACTAGTATCACTAGTAAATTTATTCTTGGCGAAATTTTTCTTCTTTTATTTTTGTCGTGTTACTTTTTTTAAGACCTCATCGATGTTTTCACCACTAGTATCACTAGTAAATTTATTCTTGGCATATAATATGAAGTGTTTAAAATAAAAAGCTTTAACTTTCCGTGTAAACATTCCGAAAACCGGAACGTGAAAATAATACCTATCGATAATTCTTTGGAGAATAAATTATAAAAAAGAATATTCTAATTATGCAAAGAAGGCAATTAAGTAGCAATTATAAGCTAATTACCAGTATTTATATTATCTCATGATATTAACTTCAATGCTATCTTATAAGTTAATTTTATATGCAGAAAAAATGGTTAATATGTGCTCACATTATCCGTCTGTTTGTCCACACGATATCTCGAAAACTAAACATCACAGAATATTTAAATTTTGAGGGATGATCTATTATTATTTAATGTATATACTGTATATCTAAACTTTTGAAGGTTGCACTGAATTCGTTACAAGATGGCGACATTTTGAAACATGAAAGAGCTGATAACCATTTGTTGTACGTGAATGACAGCCATTTATAAGAATTTTATATATATTTTACAAGGGATTTTTATATTTTTACTAGATCATTCACAAAATATCTCAAGAATTTGTCCAAAATATATGACTACTAATTTTAAAACTTTCATGCACTTCAGTTACAAAATGGCGGACGTCATAAATTTTAAAAATTCTATATTTATGAAGATATTTATTATTCATGGAAGACGTTATATGCATATAAACAAATTTTTTTGTGCTATTTTTTGCAAAGCAAAGCTTACTTGTATATAATACATATATAGAGTTATATTACAATAAACTATAGATAATATTTTCATAACTGATACAATATAACATTAGAATCCTGCAATATAACGCATGCAATGGAAAATTAAAGATTTTAAGTAATCAAAATTCGGCCTAATGATTCTCTAGTCACGTACTTCCGTTTGAAAGAGGACATGAAACTAGTGAATAATCCCAAAAGGTGTTGGTAAGTACTTAAAGATAGTACGTGATACTTTTCAATCACCTCTTACACTGTTTTATTGACTATTCAATCACGAAAGCTATTAGATTATAGCAAATAAATGAGCGAAAGTTTTGACGGTAAATTTTAAACTTTATATATTTTCACTTGATAGTGAACAAAAACGAATTTATAAACTTTTTATTACCGACAGGTGAAGACGTTTAACGATATTTTGGCGATAAAATATTAAATATTGACCTATAACGATATATTTACTTATATCTTCCGCTACCATATACTGGTTTACATAGGCCTAATTATTATTGTTTTTATTATTATTCAAATCTAGTTTTTCGTGCAGCGAAGAAAAATCGATGAACTTTTTGACTCGATTAATATCACGGTGGTTTGATGTTAGACAGATAAATTACAGATGCCTTTACGCGTGATGTTAATCACGAGAACCATACAAAATTTTAACTGTTTTGACTGTCAGACGTCACGCAATGAAGAATCGAAGCTTTTTTCGTGAATCTAACGAGAATAAAATTACGATTTACATAATCGAAAACGGTGCAAGCAGCAGCCATCGATAGGCCTACACGTTGCGAGCCGTTCTTCGTGATATATTTTATTGTTACGAGTTCTGCCGTCATTCGCATAGTTTCTACAGATATATATATATATACATACACATATTAATTTTTAAATGGCTGACAGTACGTCCGTCTTCCGCTGCAGTGCTTTTATGACATCCTATAATAAAAGTCGACCAAACAGAAGTCGTAAACACCCTTCGCCACTCGACGGTCATTGTACTAAATAACCGCCTATAAAAGCTTAACAGATATTTGTGGAGTCAGGTGTAAAATACTACTAAATGTACGTTAGGAAAAGCCAGTGAAAATCGAGCATGCAATTATGATCCTTAATGGCAAATACAAAACACACACACTGGCTCGGCAGAATGTTCATTTAGATGAAAGAAAAATGAAATCTGCTCGTACTTTCTTTTTTTTTTATTATTCCTGGATAAGGTAATGAGTGTTTTTACCTAAATTAACGGTTTTATGTGTCAGTGAACTGTAATTTTGTTCGAAAATCTAATATAAAATGTCCATTCTTTCGTTCTTTTTCATTGTGGCTAATTTAAATAAATAAGCTATTCTGATTTTTATATTTTTTAAGAAGCTTTATAATTTGTTAAGATTCGTATAAAGTAACGTTGAATTATGGTTTCGAATAAAAATAGTTATGAGTAATTCAGATCCCTCATTGCACATTTTATAAAAAATTCGTTTAAATGAGAATTTAAAAAGAGGCTATTAAAAAAAAAAAACGATATAAACAAGATTCAGAGCTTTTCAGAAAGAATTTAAACGGAGTTTAGAAATTTATCAAAAATTTAGAGAGTTTAGAAATTTATTAAAAAAATTCTCATTAATTAATTTAAATAGGAGCAGGATTCAGATCTCAGGAAATCACTGCAAACAGGATTCATAGTTTCTCAAAAAAAACCCAATTTAACGAGTATAGAGCTCTACAAAAAGCTTATTTCAACGAGTCAGAACTTGTCAGAAACCAATTTAAACAGGATTCAAAGCACCTCAAAAAGCCAATTTAAACAGGATTCAGAATTTATAAATATTTAAACAAAATTTCTCATAAACTAATTTAAACAGGAACACGATCAGATCTCAGGAAACCAATGTAAACAGGATTCAGATCTTAAAAATACCTAATTTAATAGTTCTAGAGCTTTTCAGAAAATTGACTTTCAAAGTTCCTCATAAAACCAACTTAAACAGGGTTCAAAGCTTGTTAGAAATTCAATTTTAAACAGGGTTCAAAGTACTACAAAAAACCAATTTAAACAGATTCGCAACTTATCAAACATTTAATTAGAAATTCTCATAAACTAATTTAAACAGGAATATGGGTTTAGAGTTATAAAATTAATTCAAAGAGGATTCAAAGCTTCTCAAAAAGTAATTTAAACAGATTCAGACCTTCTCAAAAAGCCAATTTGAGAAGGTCTAAATCTGTTTAAATTGATTTGAGATCTTGTTTAGGTTTTGGAGTATCAAAAGTTAATTTAAATAGGTTTTAGAGCTCAAAGAAAGTTAATATCGTATTGATATATTTCAACATCTCAAAAATTAAATATGCACAAACTAATCAAAAAATTATTCCATGAGCAAAACAGGAAACACGAAGAATGACTAGTATTTATTATTATGCGAAAAACAATGAATATAATAAAGATTTTCGACAATTATTTTTCCTCAAAATTTTATTTAGAGAATCCTCTGAAAATCAGAGAGAATGTTAATCATAAAAATCTGATAAATACAAAAATATCTAGGTAGAAACAACGGCGAACGAGTAATAGGCAAAAGAGAAAACTGAACTTCAATCCATTTTTACCATCGTCAGTTTGCACTTAACGTCATTAAAATACAAGCGAACATAAAATATTCATTTTTAAACTTTTGCTAAAACCATTATCAGCTATAAAACAGTTACATTTACAGACGGCTTTGAATGCATAGCAGTGACATTACGTAGACTACATCACACGAATATGTTTTCATTAGCTATTGAATATGAACAAGAACTCGAATCGATATTCCACTAACAAACACGCATTTCTCTTCGCAGAATGTTAAATTTCATACATGAACATGCTCCAATCTAACATTTCCAAGAATAAAAAAATATATAGAAGTTACAAAAATCTTTTTTTTTTTTTTTTTTTTTTTTTTTTTTTTTTTTTTTTTTTTTTTTTTTAATTTTTTTTTTTTTTTTCTACATCGGTACTTATACATGCGCTCTTACAACGTATGCAATTGAAAAACTGAGATTATTATTATTTAATATTGTTTCCGAGAAAGAAATATTTTTTCCTCTCTTTCTATTCATTAATTTAAAAATAAATCTGCACTTTTCCGAAGGGAAAAAAATGCAAAAATTGCTCTACAAAGTTTACAAATGCAAAAAATCGCTCTTGACGACATTACAGATACAACTACGAATAAAAAAATTTAATTCAGCAATTCCGCTGCTATTTTAATAACGATTCTTAAAATATTAGAAAATGATACATTTTTATGATATTTTCCGCTTTATCGTTAATTTTTCTTTATTCGAATACTCGTAACTACGCTTCACATCAGTTAGTCAAACGAAAAGACAAAAACAAGATTAATCTCATTTTCCTACATCTTCCCTTAATCTCTTCGTGCTGGCAATATAGGATTAACTAAGCAACCGAAGATTAATTCATCAACTGTAATCCACTGAAGTACAGCAAGAGAAGAGCAACAGCAAAAGAAAAATGAATATTTCAGTCAAATTTGAATAAATCATTCTTCGAAATGGAGCGCATTTAAGACCCGTTCCGATGACATTAAAATGACAAAATGTCATTAATCCCATTTTCTATCGATACTCAATTATTATTATTTTTATCTTGATATAATCCGCATTTTACGGAATTTCTGAAAATTGCAACATAGCAGAAAACAGAGAAGTAAAAATAAAAATAAAAAAATTGGCGATGAATACCTAGTGTGACGTATAAGGCTGAGGTACAAAATCGAGAACACCTTTTGAAATATGCATGTAGCACAGTAACTATGGTTACGAAGTGGTATGAGGTCACAACTAGCCCCCCTTTCCCCAAAGACCCACTCTTCAAACAACTACTGGCTGCATGCCAAGGCTGTTGTTGTCGAGAAGATATGTAAGTTTGAAAACATTTTCTTTTTAAAAATTGTGTTGTATGTTGTAACTAAAAAGGCTACTAGCAAAGAAATTCAGGTTCGATCTTGTGAATTGTTTGTTATACAGTTGTAAAATTTTATGAATTACTCGATAAAGAAAAATACATATATATAATTTTTAATACTGAACTACAATCTTGGAGAAATTCTATACAAAAGAATTTATATCGAATATGCTGAAAGAATGGAGATTTTTGTATGTGCATGTGTATGTGGTTTAAATAAAAAGTAGGAAGAAATCTTGAATTTTTCACGTTTGGAGTGATACATTGTGGAAAATAAATGAAAGATACCATTACTTAAACGACTGGAGTTTTATTTTTTTAGTCATTTGCAGTTGTTTTTTCTTAAATAAAGATTACTTATACATTCGAGAAATTTTGTTTTCTTATTGTTAAACGAGTGAAACCTTATTTTTACTCAATAAAATTTAAAATCTGTTCAAGGATTTTTATTTATTTTTATTTTTTTAACCTACTGAAACAAACAAAAAAAAAATTTTTTTTTTTTTGGACTTCAAACATGCTTTGGCATCATTCGTTTTGTCTACTACATTGTTATGCATTTTTTTTTATAATTTTATTTTATTGCAAAAATCGCATTTGCAAATTTACGAATGCATAAATTGGTAAAAATTAAATTAAAAAAAATTAAAATTTTAATTATAAAAATTTAGAATTTTGTTTATACTGCAAGCGATGAAAGAAATTTCTACATCTTTTTAAATGTAATTAATAATTGGCAATCAAAGAAAAATTTGCAAGAATCTAACTTAATTAATTACTTAATTTAAATATTGAGTGACAAATTTTTCAATTTTCTTTAAATTTCCGTGCTTAAATCACATACAAACGTATGTGTGAGTGACATAATTCATAATTCTTACCGCAAAAATATTTTTTTTTTTTAAGTGCGATTATTCGCAACGTCAGATCATAAAATTTCGACTGTTGTTTTCGCTTCTAAAATTTCGTTAATGCGTTAATTAATTGAGTTACATTTGCGTGAGTTACGTTTGAACAAATTTTAAGTCGGTTTACACAAGAGATCGATGTTCAATTAGTTTACTACACCATCTCACACTCGATATGCAAAATATATTTATATATACATATACATATATTTAAATTAATTTTCTGTCGATGTTAACACGATACTCGGTCGGAAAATTAACTTTAATTTTCTATACTCGGGATTTACGTACCGGTGAGGTAATGAATTCATCCAGTCGAAAATTAAACTCAAGACTACCTTAGAGAAATATATAACTTATAAGTCAAGTTTTGGTTTTAATGGGTTTAATGAAAAATGTTTCCGATCTGTAAACCTGAAACAAGCTCTTTAAAAGTACAGGAAATTTTGCCATAGACTTAAAACAAATATTTTTTTTTTTTTTTCCTTAGTAGTACATAAATAAAGGATTACTTATTCAGCTTAAAATTTCTTTTAAGAGTTACAGATAATGGTGTTTAATGGAAGTTTTAAGTTAATGGATATAAGACTCTTTTCCTTTCTTGCAATTCTGATCTACCAGAGAACATGAACAGGAAAAAAAAAAGGTGTATTAACGACTTTTATAGGATAAAAAAAAAAACAAAAAAAGGTTGAAAATAATGTAAACAACCAACTAATATTTTAAGCAGAAAGTAATAAAAATAATATATGAGAATTAATATCATCGCACTGTGATGGTGGAAGTTTTCGGATTTTTTTTTTCCTATTTAAAAAGTTTTTATCAGTGGAATGTTTTTAAACTTTTTTGAAGATGGATTTTATACTTTTTTACGGAATCAAAAATCTGTTTGCAAACCAGCTAGTGTAACACACGACCAAACAACAAGAGCAATCATCCAGAAAGTCAGATAGACACAAACCAAAGCGTCACATGTTGGTGCAGGCGACCCTAAAGGAGATAATGTCTATCTTTGTCGTGTCTTCCTATTACCACCGACCATTCAACGTCGCGTAAAGATGGATGATCCTCTTCCCATCGCGTGGTAACATCTGTTGACAACTCCTCCGATTTCGACTAGTCGAGTAGTGCAGGAAAAGACAGAAGTGACCGTCTGTGAAGTTCGATCGATCGTAAGATGCGAATGGTTCTAAGTCTATATATACAGTGTTCACTTTGACAAGGACTGTGTGTATGTGTGTGGGTTCTTCGTATGAATGAGAAGAGCGAGGTTTTGTTGAAAGATTTCTCGAAATAAACGTCGTTGATAGATGGCGAAGTCTTTGTCCGACTCAATTTGCTTCAATTAGATTTCACCCAGCGTGTGTGTGTGCCGAGTCCATTTAGTTACAGCACAAATAAAGAAAAAAATCCAGCAAAAACCGTGGATTATTTTCGAGATTTCTCGAAAATATTACGTTTTTTTCTAATAGAAAATACGCATCACACGTAAGGAATTAGAAAGAGCCAAGTCGGGTTTGATGGTGGCTGGAGTGCTTCCTCCCGCATACAATGCACTTTCGAGAATTTCTAGCTGGCAACAAAACATTCAAGTAATGCAAAGATGGAAATTCAATTTCCACATTGGGGTGTAGCTGAAGTAATTTCCTCTTCTGACAAAGAAAAAAAAATTGATTAGTTTGTGCCAGCACTATCCACTCTTCCTTTTCCTTCTCCTCCTCCTCCATACCACCACCACCACTTTCTGACCTTCGCTACTTTATCAATCTTCGTATAAAAATAGCATACTAAAATTTTGACGCGACTTACGACTTACTATTTATATATTAAAATAATCTTTTTTTTCATTATATTTTTCAATTTACATTCGTACGAAAATTAATAATAATAATAATAATAATAATAATAAAGTTATAAAAAAGAGGCGATTTTCTTAATTTAAATAATTGTAGCGTGTTTGTTACTTCTAGTTAATTACCTTCTTACGCGAAGCGTTAACCTGTCAACTGATATAGCAATTTGAACATTTTATAATGATGAAATTGGATATTCGTTAAAATTTACTCTACTTCAAGTAACGATAGCGTATCCAATTATTTAAATAAATCGTTTATTCGCAAAATTTTTTTTAATAATTTTTATCTGAACTTTAAACTCCACGTTGAAGTGAATGAATTTTTTTTTTTTAATTTATTACCTGCTTTTTTCATCTAAAAAGGGAAAAAATTGCAAAAAGTATATTTTTAACAATTAATGTATTAAATAAAATAACATCGATAGGTTTGAATGACTCAAGTTCGCTAACGAAACACCATAAAAAATAAAAATATAATTTCGATAAGGAAATCCGTCTTTTTGTATGCGTGACTATTAAAACGAGTGCTCATTGTGTTGTGGATTTTCTTTTTTCCACGTTCTTTTTTTTTAATATATACACTCCGCAGCAAGAAAGAAAATTCCAAATCAAGAATACAAAAAAAGAGAATAAAATTTCTGAACTAGTGAATTGACACGAACGTAAAAATTATGATCACATTTCTTCAATTTCTAAGACTCGATTATGCAGTTTAATCGCTATAAATCAGAGCCATCTTGGTTTTCTTTGACTTGTTGAATCTTCACATATCTTGGCGATTTTTTAAAATTAATATTTAACGTTTGGTACACATATATTGTAAGAAAAGGGGGTTTTAAACACACTAGCAGTGAGACCACTTTGGTACACACATGTAAACAGTAAAAGAAAAAAATTACTAAACTGATCAGCTTAATATTAATTGGACTACAGATTTAATTACCACTTTCTCTTAATCCAATTAATGTTCTCATTGTATATACTAACTAACACACAATTTAATATAAATTGAGACATTATTCGGTGGTCGTTAACGAAACTCACTTTATAACGTTTCAGACTACGATTATGCATTAAAGTTATTGTCTTAAAAATAGCAAAATTCATTAAAATATTTCGTCTAAAGAAAAAATTATATATATATATATATATGCGTGATGTAGAGAAAACTTCTGAAACATTCTCTAGCGACGATGGCAGTTAATAATTTAAATGTTTGCATTGCAATCATCTACATACATCAGCCATCCGCTGAAGAGAGAAGGAATGCATAACAGAGGAGAGAACAATATGGTCGAGGTAAAATCATTAAAACAGAACTCTTTCTATAAAAAAAGGAAAAAAATTAGTGGATGGCATCTGAAAATATCTATCAAAGGATACTGTGTTGTAATTAAGAAGTCGGCTCTGTTCTCTTTTGCCTTCTGCTAAATAATTAGCAGTTCGGTTCTCATAGAAGTTTCATCTGCCGCTACTCTAATTTTCCGACTGAAAGATTTCCTAAATGAAAGTCGAACAATTGGAATTCCCCTTTGGACATATTTCAAACAGAAAATGCTTCAGTAAATCTGTTATCGAAAATATTGAAATCAGCTGAAATAGTAACAAAGAGATTATAGCAAACATGACTTTTTTTTTTGCTTTTATCTTTTTGTTCTTGTGTTTTTTACTGGAAGATATCTGTTAAGTAAAAGTAAAATGCTTTTTTTACGCGTATCTGAAGTCGATGAAGTGAAACTTTTGCATTGAAATCTTTTCTTTCTTTTCAGATAACCGAAAAAAAAAAAATAATTTAAAAATACAAAAGTTCACAAGAAGCTCTTCAGACATACCAAAACCAATGAGCATTCAAACTTGTGGTAATTTTCTTTGCATTTTTATTAAATTGCAAAAAAAAATTACTATAAATATAATAATTTAAAAATATAAAAGTTCACAAGAAGCTCTTCAGACATACCAAAACCAATGAGCATACAAACTTGTGGTAATTTTCTTTGCATTTTTATTAAATTGCAAAAAAAAATTACTATAAATTTTGAATGTTACACAATTTCGACTTTCATGAGAAATTTTGGGTATTTTGAGCATTAATTTCTTATAAGTAAATGGTGTTTCACATAATTATCTTAATCGCTGTTGCTCCTGATATCAAGTAACGAAATTTTTGAGTTTCATGAATCGTTAAACATTTATTCTAGCAGCAAAGACTTTTTTTTTATAAAGATTAAAGTTTATAATAATATAGATATAATATAATAATAAAAAAGGTTAATCTTTCTGAATATTTCAGATCTAAACTTGAAAGATCGACCTAAATTGAACGAATTGTCTAAAAGTTAGGAAGCACAGTTACTGCTACAAAGAGTTTCTGAAAAATACACATTAAATGTGCTGTTAACATGAGAGTTTGATATGACATAGTGATGAATGCAGATCTATCAACCGAACCAAAATTTTCTATAGCATCGCAAAATTGAGGCACAAAGTTCTAAATGGACGATAGGACGTTTCGTACCGAATCGATATTCTGGCATGACTAAGGAACTGATGACATTAAACAGCCTTTTCCGATATAAATCTGAAGTGAATACAAAGAGCAAGTGGACTGGAATTTCTCGAGATTTATAAATCAACAAATAGGATCAAATCTCATAAGTAATTTTAATTCTTCTAACTTTGTATAAGGAAGTATTCATCTGGTATGTAGCTTTGCAAGTTTAATATTTTCAACCAACAGTAGAAGTCCGTGATAAAGGAACAGCCTTCAGTATGGATAATTTCACATTACCGAGATATGCCAGATTCCACGTCGCATACAATATTTGATCAGATTTACATATATTATAGGAACAAAAATACCAATAAATTGAACAAAATAATAATGAAATCTGATATTAACTTGTTACCAGAGCAAAATATTACAAAATAAAATAATGCTTAACTATTTTTCTTAGCAAGAACACGCAAAATTTGTAAATCCATCTCCGATCGATCAATATATGACATGCTTAAAATTTATAACAATCTGAGGATTTTTGGACGAAATTAAATATATTAAATTGTTAATTTTGCTGATTTATATTAAGAATTATGTTAATTTTTAGTTAATTAAGCAAAATCAGCAAGATTTGTCATGTTGGCTGGTGATAACAGGAAGCTAAACAAGCATCATTGACTTGTAATGGTATTCTAAGCCCAAGTAAATAAATTATTCTTATCATAACATAACTATAGCCAATACGTCAAACGTTACGATATTTGTACGAACAAGAATTCATCCAGAAAACCGAGAATGACTGATATATTTTATGGAGCTTGACTGTAAGCTGTATATATATCGAACTGCATAAAAGATCAGTAGCTGAATGAATGCTACTATCAGCGAAAACTGAATTTAGTACCTACAAACAACGTTTTCCGGATCAGATTCCTGACAACGCCTCTCCAATCACACACGAAATACTGTAACGTTTCAATTCACCTATCCATCATTGCTCATGAAACAGATTATGATACGAATGCAGCGATTATACTGTAGATTGATTACGAAAATGTAAAAACATGTTTTGAATAACCAACTATTCGATGTTTACGTTATCGATGAGAGAACAGTTATGATCCATTCGAAAACATCACGGAAAAGATGGAAACTCTTCTAATTTACAACTTGCCAGATCTGGTGAGCAATGTAAGTGTTGGTAAATTAATTTCTGCCAAATGTATCCAGGGAGGAAAGACATTCTTTACACGATACATCATGATGTAAACTATTTGAAACTAATACGTCTAATGGGAATAGAGCAATGATATACAGTAACCTTCATGAATTATCCAGCTGAGTTGAGCGCGGCTCTATTTTATAACCTAACGAGATTAATTTATAGTAAAGTTACCTCTTACACATATTGCTTAAATTCGCTAAGAAAATTCTCTTTGATTATTGAAGGGTTAACTAAGATTGCGAACAAATTTCTTGATGTTCTTTTCATACTGAAAGTTTCTTCAAATGCGGCTCTATTTTATAACCTAACGAGATTAATATATAGTAAAGTTACCTCTTATACATATTGCTTAAATTCGCTAAGAAAATTCTCTTTGATTATTGAAGAGTTAACTAAGATTGCGAACAAATTTCTTGATGTTCTTTTCATACTGAAAGTTTCTTCAAAAAATTTGCACAAATATCGATACTTCTGCAGTGAGCAATAAATAATACCATTTAATACGTAACGCAGTTTTTAAATTTTATTAATTATATTTTTTTATGGAAATAATCAGAGAAAAACACTTTTTTTTCTTCATGACCATTAATTTTCTCAGGCGCCACGTTCTCGTTATTAACGTTTCATATATCATAATTATCGCATTACCCATTCAAAATTCGAGACGTTATTGTGATAACATAAAATAAATAGGTCTATCATTCACGAAGAAAGAGTGAGTCACGTTTTTCCCCCACTGTCAAATTTTTTTTTGTCACCTGCTTAATTTACGGCTTTATTTTAATAACGGCAAAGTACCTTTTTTAAAAGATAATTTATCGCTTAAAATAAATAAACAGTAAAAATTCGTGAATACAATAAATCTTTTTCCGAATACAAACTTTTCTTTTTATTGTATAAGATCAAGTTTTTAAAGCATAACGATGTCTCTCAGGAACACCGTCTGAAAAAAAGATAACAAACCGATAACGATCTCTTAGTTGCACAGGAAAATATTTCTTGCTTAAAAACGGAAAATTCGTTTAATCCGATTTAACCAGGAAATAAAAAAAAGAAGATAATTTCCCCCACGAGACGTAATAATAAATCATAAGGGAGTTACTGTCTACAGAAAATGCATTCTAGTTACGAACAATTCGGTAATTAATTGTTGTTCATAATACGATTTCTCTGGAGAGATTTTATTGGTCGGAAAATTTTAAACGATTTTTCGTCCGTTACACGTATGAAGACTTGTTTTGGATGTTTACGGACCCCCCAAACAGTAAATGCCAGGAAGTCCAGTTAGAGCATAAGATACAGAGTAACAACGGTGCGTGTCTGTGGAAAATTAAATGACAGGTATATTTCATAGTAATGGGATTTTCCAGAGCAGTGGTTACTCGATGTCACAATGGGATCAAATTCGATTTATGGATACCGATTCGTAGTAAGACTTCTAATGACCGAACTGAACGGAATTTATCATTATTTCATGTCAAAATAAATTATAAAAATAATAACAACAATAACAACTGTATTGGTATGGAGAGTTGGGTGGATCTACTAGAAGATGCTCTTTATTTAAAAGTTTTTATTGCTCATCATTAGTGCTATAGATTCTCAAAGTTTCAATGTTACTACCACATAATTACGCGTTTTTTTTTAAAGAATTTTAAAAAATATTGCATCAGAAAGTTAACTACGAATACTGAGCTTAATATTCGGAATAGGTGGACCAATTTTTTTTCGGTAGAAACTCCGTCTATATATATAATAAACGCTATAATAAAAAATTTTTGTGCCGAAACAGTGAGCCGCAAAAAATTTTTAATTGAGCGTAATAAATTCCAACGCTCTGTTCAGTTTTCCTATCTACCAAATTTTCTCTTGGCAAAATATTGGAGATTTCAATTTTACTAAGTGCCCAAATAACCATTTTTTTTTTGTAAGGAATTCGATTTTTTAATAGAATTTCTGCGGATGTGGTGCTAAAATATCAATTTTATTAAGTGCCCAAATAACCATTTTTTTTGTAAGGAATTCGATTTTTTAATAGAATTTCTGCGGATGTGGTGCTAAAATATTAACATTAAACGACGCGATTCACCGTTCGAAAACTTGAAGGATTCGCATTGCTTCTGGAAGACGGAGAAGCAAATAGAAGTTTAAATTCGGGCGTTTACTCCTAAAAAATGATTTTTTCACTTTTGGCAAACCGCAATTTCCATCCGCATAAGAATCTCCAAGACGTTTTTACGAGAAGATATTTCCTATTCGTTCTTTATAAACGCCCGAAACCATAACAGATAGAAAGTCAAAAGAGGAAAAGAAGAGCTTTCGGATTTGAGAATCTTCTCTCTCCTCTCTGTTATTCTCTCTGTGAAGCAAAGACCACTGACGTATGCTAGGAACTATCGACTTAAATGTAGCGAGAAGTCATCGGCGGATCATAAATCACCAAAGAGGAAGATGTGGACTATCTACATGTTAAAGCGCCTGACTTGCAGAAGAATCTTCGTACGTATGCATTTTCTTAGCTTAGATGGTGGACCAAAATGCTAGGATTTACTACTGATGGCAGGATTTTATGACGACCATTAAAATATTTCTAACTCTGGAAATCGTCATCATTAAGGGAATGGCTGACTGTTAAATGAGGTAACTGGGATGTAAAACCGTTTCTTGAAAGAGTCGACTTCTTTTTTTTCCCTTCCTATACACATATTCTACATTTATATTCGTTAATAAACTCTTCCGAAACTAAATTAAGGATTTTTTAATTCTTTTTATCTCTATAATATAAGTCCATAACAAAAATTCGACTTTTAAAACTCGTTCGACGTTAGCATCCGTTTGCCGCAAAAACGAATAAACTTTAATTATTAAAATTAGACGATTGCCAAAGTATCTTGCGGAAAATATTTAGAAAGAAAAAAAAGAATCCTTCTTTCTCGTCTTTGTCTAAATTAATGAAAAATTCTTCGATCTAGCGAACGAGTAAACGAATCGAAAATTTAATTAGTCTGAAAGTTAAAGAGGCGTTTGAGACAATCATATGCATAATAAATAATCACGCGAATCTCTATGCGTTAATGTAACAATTGATTAAAGTGTATCGAAATCGATTAGATATATATTTTTCTGATGCTTGGTTATGATTTTCATCGCTAGATGGCATTCTTTTATTTGAAAATAAGAGCTGCTTAAAGATCCGAACTATATTTAGAGATGATCGATCAATATTTAAATATATTATCAATATAGTCTTAATAAAAAAAAAAGATGAGCCATATTTTACTGGAAGCATTTAAAAACTGCGCGGTTTGCACTTTCTGACTTTTTATTCAATCAATTTTAACTTTCTTTCCATCATAACATCATGAAATATGAACGACCTTTCTATAATATTAACCTATTCTAGATAAATTTGTTTGAACTTAAAAAGAGATTTACTTTTCTTTTAAATATTTAAGTAATTCTTTTTTACATTTTTAGTTTTTTTTAGTCTACTTTTCGAAGGAAATGGAAGCTTATAAGATCGGGCCAATGCTTGTCTGCATGTCTGTGTTCCTTCACTAATAGCTTTTGAACTAATTAGCAAATTTTCATGAAATTCGGATGTTCTGCCATTAAGGGATACCACGACGCCACATCCTTTAATCATATATGATCTCCCTAGTGACCTATCACACTTTTTCTGATAGGATCTTTCTCCTTTTTCTCGCACTTTCTCTTCTACTCATTCATCTCACTTCTTTTTGTTTTTGTGGGTCAAACTTCAGAGATTGCCCTTCTATCATCTTTCATCCCAATCATATAGGATCTATTGATCCTGCAGGATAGCATTTCATTTTTATCAGAATTTAAGTTTATATTATTGCCAATAGATGGCGTTAAGTGTTAGCAGTGTAGAGTACTTATATGGCTTATCTGATTTCTTACCGTATATTTCAATATATAACAATGATGTCACAGTCACGATGTAACGTAATCAAGACTTAATAATATATGACATCCTAAAACCGATACTATGATGTCATGATGATACAACAAATAATGCAATACTCGAATAATGCAAATTTACCAAATTGATGCTCAAGTATAATGCGATTTAATGAAATCAAGGTTTGTGCATAAGGCAAGTTAGTGAATCGATATCGACGTATAATGCCAGTTAATGAATCGATATCGACATATAATGCCAGTTAATGAATCGATATCGACATATAATGCCAGTTAATGAATCGATATCGATGTATAATGCCAGTTAATGAATCGATATCGACATATAATGCCAGTTAATGAATCGATATCGATGTATAATGCCAGTTAATGAATCGATATCGATGTATAATGTCAGTTAATGAATCGATATCGATGTATAATGCCAGTTAATGAATCGATATCGACATATAATGCCAGTTAATGAATCGATATTGACATATAATGCCAGTTAATGAATCGATATCGATGTATAATGCCAGTTAATGAATCGCTATCGACGTATATTGCCAGTAAATGAATCGATATCGACGTATATTGCCAGTTAATGAATCGATATCGACGTATAATGCTAGTTATGAATCGCTATCGACGCATAATGCCAGGTAATCGATATTGACGTAAAATGCGACTTAGTGAATTGATATCGATGTATGATGAGTATTAATGAATCGATATTGATGTATATTGGAATTAATATTAATGAATCTATTTTCGCCTATAACACGCATAATAAATGGATGCTCAAGTATAATGCGAATCAATGGATCAATGTTTATAAATAACTGGCATTTGATGAATTAATACTGGTATATTTTTGAAAATGAATCAGTTTAAACATTGATTCAAGTATCAGTAAATCAATGTTCACTATAACGAGCTTTAATGAATCAATGCTCATATATGATATGTAATAATGAATCATTATTTACATATAATATGGATATTTACATATAATGAATCATTGTTCGCTTATAACGCGCAGTAATCAATCAATAACCGCATTTAACATTATTATTGATACTTTAACTCTCACTCGTTAGTCATACATTGATCATTCACATAATTCGCTCATATTTTTGTTAAATATTATAAAATTTTGCTGAAATTATATTTTATTTTACGAGAGACAAATGCATGTAAGGTTAATGTAAACATAAATGGAGAAAAACAACCTATGCTTTATGAAAAATTCATTCAGAAGGATATTAGTTATAGCAGAATATCCTAAATAATCTTATGCATTGTTTTGTTTACAGTCAGAAATAAATTTGATTTATAAAACTTGCTGGTATAAAGTTTTAACATGATATTAAATCCCCTTTTTCACATTTTATCTTAATACGAAAAAAAACAACATCAAAAGAAATATTTTACTCTAAAAAATATATAAAAACATTCTAGAGTATTAACTAAGTATTACATCTTCAGAAAAAAATGATTAAAGATGATTAAAGAAAACATTTTATGCAATTTTTTTTAGTATAAAAAACAACATCAAAAGAAATATTTTACTCTAAAAAAAATATAAAAAACATTCTAGAGTATTAACTAAGTATTACATCTTCAAAAAAAAAATGATTAAAGATGATTAAAGAAAACATTTTATGCAATTTTTTTTAGTATAAAAACAATCGATTCAGAGTCGTAAATTTTACTTAAATTCGCGTATATTTTTATGTTTAAATCTCTAAGGACTTATAAAACTTATTAAGATCAATATAAACTTTAACATTATTTTTTTCCCTTAATAAAGCAAGCAAAAATAAAAAATTTTGCTTACATTTTTTAGTAAAAATCTACATAATTCTTTAAAGAAATGCCGTTAAAATATCATAACGAAAGAGAATATTCAATACTTAGTCAATTATGGAGGGAAAAAAAATGTTTGAAGTGTTTTTCTTTACTAAATATGGCTGAAAAATGTAAAATCGTCATATCTGCATATGGTTGATAAACAATATCTTTTTTTTTTTTTTTTAAGGGCTTAATCCGGCAACTGGGTAGGCGTTTTTTTTTTTTTTTTTTAATATATATGTATGTAAAATTAAACCTCCTGAATAATCTAGCAAGATCTTTTTTTTAAGGGGAGAAAAATTGTTATCCAACCATTCATCGTTCAAAATAAGTAGGTTTAGATTTATCTAAACGATCACAATAGCATATAAAAATTCAAAAAGAGGAAAAAAAAACAGATTATATACAAGCTACACACCCTGTTTTGTATAAACGCATTCAATGAAAAATATACCGAGGATGATTTTTTCGACTGTAACTTTCGGCAGAAAAAATTATCCATTCGTAATTTTATTATACCGCATTCTAAAAATAGGTCATGGCATGTCCTAAATTAATATTGTATTTAATAAAAATAATTATTAAAAATATCGAATAATATATCTGAATATTTTTTATGTTACGAATAAAAATATTTTTATTATTTGCAAAAATCTTCGATTCGGGAAGTGGTAAATATTTGTGATACGATGACAGATATTACGAGAGTTTTTTTTAGAAAGCAACACATCCCTTATACTAAACGTGTTCTGGATTTTTTCCCCCCAATAGAAAGTATAAAAAGCATTTCTGGAAGTTTTAAAAATTGCGGAAATTTGTCGCTTTTACTACAAATTTAAATTTTACGACTGTATTTTTAGAGAATTCCGAGTTGCGAAACTTGCGCACTTTGCGCGCTTTTATATTACATATAACAGTACAATCGTTATTTGGTTGATTTAGCTAACTAAAAAATTGCAATTTTTAACTAAAAAAATACAATCAGAAAGAGCAAAACTTAAATCCGGATTATATTCATTAAACGGTATCTGAACCGGAAATTCGATATTTGCGGCAGCACTTATTCCAGTAATAGTTCTGCATCTCCTTTCCGCGATAAGGGAAACTTCCCTTGGAGTGACACCAACCGGAAAGGACACAAAAGCGACACCTGCTGAGTATATCTCCGTGTTTCCGGTTCCGTACGTGCAACCTAGAGATGCAGTGTGCAGCTGCAAATGATTTTCCACCCTCTTACTAAGGGCAATCGCACTTCTTTTTTTTTTAATCCTTTTGCCGTTAATAATAATAAAAAAACTATATCTATAAGGTTTTTATTATTATATGTGGAAAATAAATTTTTATTTTTTAGTAAACAAACGTTTAATAAAAAGCATAATTACTGTCAAACACAATTTTAGTCTCCTTAAGCGGAATATATATGTATATATTTCCGGACTAGAATCGCCATTTTGTGATTAAAAAAAAGAAGAATATCGGTCTTTAAAATGTTGGCAAAAATTTGATGTTAAACAAGAGAAGTTAAGCACTGATGCTATTTAGAAAACACGAAAAACAAAATATTAAACCCGTACATAAAAATATGATTAATCGCCTGTCGCTTTTTAAAAATTTTCAAACCCATTAATTTTCGAAATAATTTGTTATCGAGTAAAAATATTGGATTTTGATCCCACTTTTTAAGCGATATTTATCATATTATGATATACTCTTATTAAAATTTTTTTCTTTTTTCTTCTTGTATTAATTTTAATGACAGAGGGAAAACTTTTACAACGATTTAATCTTTTAAAGATTGACCAAACTTGCTTATTATTATTATTATTATTATTATTATTAATTAATGGAGGGAGAAAAAAAAATCCAATTATGTTGGAAAACTTTTGGCGAAAAATTGCTTTTTTTTCTCCCTCTGTAATAATTAATTGAAAAGTGGCAAAACTTCGGCTCGTTAATACAGTTACTCGAAAAAGTGTTTGTCTGCAGTAGACACGTTGGAAAATTTTCGCTACAGAAACTAACAGATTAAAGTCAGTGGATGATCGTGACCGGGATATAAAAATCGCATTCTGTAGAAGTCTAGCAGTTTGGCGTGATTGTTGCAAACTCCGCAACATTGACAGCTGACAAATACTATCGATAATCTCCTGTTCGACGTGTAGTAACTGCGACAGATGGACTGGGCTTACTGCTTCTGGTCTCACCCCGATTGGCAAGAAATAGCCCGAGGAGAATAACATGCGACCACGTGACCCGCATACGCGTGCAGGACCAAGATAAGTCGGTCGGATCCGGGATGAAAAGAAACAGGCAAGATGGAAAGAAACTTAATCCGAATCGATGTCTCGTTTCGTCATGGCCAAATATGAGAGATATTTTTGACATAACATAAATGTGTGTGTGTGCTATATGGACAGAGATTGGGGATGGTAGCACATCAAGAAAGATGTACAACAGCAGCAGCAGTAACAGCAAATGCATGAGAACATAAAAAAAATATGTTTGAATATATTAAATTAAAAATGAGCTGTGTCGAAGGATGCAGAAAATATTGAGATCAGTGGCATAATTTGTATAAAAATTATGTCAAAATAATTTTTTTTTAATAATAACACTGTTATTTTTATTTTAATTTTGTAAAATAATCAATAATAAGCAATGAATAATAATAATAATAATAAGATAAAATTCTAGGAAATTATGGTCAATAACCTGTTACTTATTTGCGAAAATAACTACATAAAAAGTGAGCAAAAAAAAAAAAAATCTATAGTTAAAATTTTTAAGAAAAAATAAACATACAGATAATAATAAAATTAATTTAATCTGAAAGACCAATAAGTAGCAAAAAAAATTGCATTTTTTTTTTAAATTGTCTTTTTTATTGTAACTTTTTGTGCTGAAACAAAAAGCACAAAAAGTAACAATAAAATATTTAAAAAATTAGGAAAAATAAAGGAAAAATTTAACAAAAAATTGATTTCTTAATCTGAAATAGCAATAGAAAACCAAACAAACTGAATTTTAAAAATTTTTTTAATTGTTATTTTTTGTGCTAAATTTTAGAGTTGCAATAAAATACACAACAAAAACAGTAATTTCGTCACGGATTTTAAATATTACTACTATTTTAAAATATTTTGCAAAAATCTCGATTCTTCTTCTTGTTCTTTCGACTTCAGTTCAATCGGTCACTTTTTACAACAAAGCGTTAACTAGATAAAACTAGTTGTACAAAAGAAAAAAAAAATTAGGTCGGTAATTTTGTTAGTTAGACTGAACTCGAATTGTTTATAAAAGGAGTCGGAAAGGCAACACGTTTAATGGGAGTTAGCAAACATAACAATTGCAGAGGAGTCCTACTTTCTTCTCGAGTAGATCCGATGAAACTACAACAATATCATTCTTTCACACTTGAATTAATCAGAAAAACACAATTAAAGCAATTACCTCGTGACACTAAACTAGAAGAAATACCGAGAAGCACAAGATAATCAATGATCTGTAACGAAAAACTCAAAAATTAATGCTCAAAAAAACTGGAAATTGGTAGGTCAAACTTATAATTAGATGAGACACAAAAAAATTCTACTTCATACGATCAACAATCTTTAAAAATCTCCATTCTTGCACAACTTTGAGCACTATAACTTAAGCGCTTTATAGTAAACGAAAAAAAAGTTATGAAACTGCAGTCCTATACGATTACGTATATCGTATATTTACATATTATTTATGCTCCATATAAAGTATCATATTAATATTTATACCTCTATAAAATATTTTTTTACGTTTCTGGAACCATCTTCCATTGCAATCCTTTTAAAGGATACTTTTATATATGTGTATGTGTGCCATAAAGAAAATTTTCGAGTTGAATTGTCCAATATGTTGCAGAATGACTATAAACAAAAATAAAAAAAAGGAGACGAAGAAGAAGAAAAATAGCAAACCTATTTAGAAAGATAAAATGGAATTGAAGTAGGCAATACTAGGAGAAAATATGGAATAAAACTTTTAAGAACAGTCCCGGAAAGAAATACTGGAATAAATGACATATCTAGATTTTTATTTGCAGATTGTGTATCAGAAAAATTTGTTCTCAGTTTTGAATCGATGGAATTTTTAAGAGATTTTATTCAAATCTGGATACAATGTTTCCTTTTTTTCTGCATTTATATCTCGGCATCATGCTTCCATATTTATCGGAACGAAAGAGAATTTTTTTTCTTTTTTTTATCAATCCTCTTCAAAACTTTAGTTCCGAAAAATCATTGTCAGATATACTTTACTTAATATATACTTTTGTATATAAAAAATACTTTTTTTTTACACTTTCGAACAACAGCTAGCAAATTATATGTGAGTTTTATGCGTATTTAATGATATCTTTTCTTCTAAACTGAAAAAAAGTCATGAACTCAATATTGTAGCGCTCTTGTTCAAGTAACTGCGCTTACTCGTATAATGACCGTAGTTCGGTGCTATTATTCACTGCGAACTAATTGAATAAAGTATTTACAGATGGAAAAATTTGGCTCCATTAACCGATGACATAATCATGATTAAAGTGAAAATCAGAACTAGTTTATCTAGAATCGATGAGGACTAATTGATAAATCAGCACCGTAACCATCAATATTACACACGGTACCACGCGTATGATGAATCGTATCGTCTGTAACTGAGTGTAAGTTATGGTAAAGCAAACTTTATCAAGCATAAGTTGCTGCGAAACGAGCTAAATATAGTCGAGAATTTTCCTATTATTGTGAGCCGCCAGCAGGAAGTCGCACTGCACTTCCATCTTAGAGTTGGTCACATCTGTCACGAGTAGAAATCCCCCAACAGATGTTCTTATACCATTCGAGATCCAAATGTTTTCCTCCCGTCGCGATGCTATCTAGACATTGAATGATGACAAGGAATATTTTTTTTTCTACCTTACGTTCAAAATTAGCATTCGTGTAACGCAGTAATACGTATCGATAAAACGATTAATGGCATTCATATCGTTCTGAACAGAACAGCGTAACTTTTGAACCATAAAAAAATTTTTTACCTTAACTCCTCGCTTAAGTATAATAATTTAAACGTGCAAAACTTATCTGCTGGAATATAATTTTATATATTTTTATATTTATAGTTAAAAATATTTAAAAAGTACGCAGTTTTGTTGGAATTTTAGGTATAAAAACGGTGCAATTCAACATAAATTACTTTATCGATTGCAGTGATCGCGCTGTAGACTGCTGATATATATTTTTTAATTCGAATAAAAATATAAAAACGATCGATATAAACATCAGATTTTAGTTAATAGCACTGCAAACAAATCTATAAAAATTAAAAAAGCACAATATTAAAAAAAACGGCACTGAAGTGTTTAATAACCATTTGACTTTTATGGCTCCAAATTACGTTCGCGTAACCATGACTAATGAAAATCGTGTTAAGAAATTGTGTAGATAGTGTTTGCAATAATTTATAACGATCATCGATAAGCGGCCATTATCAAAACAAATATTAAATTAATACGCCAGATAATCTAGTTTTATAAAGAATACGATGACGAAGGACGAGTCGATAATTTTCATCTTTCCAGAGCCGCTTATTAACCAAATTACATCGAAGACGTTGGCAAAAGAATAACTGTATATTATTATATAAACGAGATAATGATTCATTGACCTAATGCCACCATCCGAAGAAATTATCCATATTAAAATGCCAGAGCGTTAGAGTTAGGAACGATGTTGTTACTTGTTGAATTATTGTAACGCAGAAGGTTCGGACATTTGTCTAAACTTAATTAAATAACATAAATTTTAATATTTGGGGAGGGATTCTAAGTAAAGTACTAACCACTCATCAATATAATTAAACTGGAATGTAATTACGCCGGATGTGCTAATTGATAGCGATCTGTAATCACTTTTGTGCGAGTTACAATGACATGTTAAGCAGAGCCGTAATTCAAATCTTATGTTGGCATAATTATGTTAAGTAGTTTATAAACAGATAACGGACTGAACGGTTCACTTAAAGTTTAAATTGTATACTTATAACTTCATTAAATTCCAAGATCCGCATGGACGTAGTTCCGATTACTTGGAATACTCGCGAGTAAATTCGTTTTACGCCATTAAACGCGGTTTTTTATCATCGAAATTACGCTTATATCGGCGTGCCATAAATAACTCTGATGTATGAAACACGATATCATGTCTAAACATTTCCATCGTTCTTATATCGCTTTACATTTCATAACTTATGTATAGTCGTATCTTTTAACTTTTCCTGGTATTGGTACCAGGAATAAATTTGTCAAGAAGATAAATTATAATATTAAATTGCATTTTTAAAATTAGTTAAATCGATATTATGCGAAAAAAATGCTCGAGTTTTTGTTATAAGAAGCTCAGTAAAATTATTTTTTTTGCAAAACTTACAATTCTAAAGTCCAAACCTGCGTAACTGGAAAATAACTTTTAAAGAAGAAAAAGTACGTTTTAAATCATAAATATCATCGCATGATATCTGCGAATTTTCTTTTTTTGGCGAAGTTTTATGTATGTTTGACCACATTTCTCATAAATCACAAAATGGAGGTTCTACTGTTGCTAGGAAGAGCGGCGGTTTGCATTACGTAAATATATTTTTGAATTTTTATTTTATTTTTTTAATTCTCTTGAAAACTTTTATAATAATAATAATTATTATTATAATACTGGTTACTGATAAAAATATATTAATAAAAATTTAAATAATCTAGATTCGCTGGAGTATAAATGTCAGGATCAATTATGAGATTTCTTTTTAACGTAGAGTAAAAGTTAAAATAACCCGAAATCACGGTAATAAAACGCGATTGGGTAATTTATTCGTTCTTTAGTCAAGATAATCACATTTAAAACTAGATATATTCGAAGAATATACTAGGCAGAGATGAAAATTGATTGCGCTCGGGGGATTGAAGCTTTAAGATATTATTTCTTTGAAATGAATCGATATTAATGTTGTCAAGCAATATGCGATCAGAAATTTTACTAGATACTGATCGCTCGGAGACCGAAGACTCTCGGCAGAATAGCGTGTACAAGAGAGAAAGAGGATCATAAATATTTCAAAATTATATCACAATGTTGCTTCTTTAACAACTTAGTCATCGTATACGTAGTCAGTCAACTGGAGAGGAGAATAAAGGAATTTATGCCTACAGAAATTTATTGATGCCTTATAAATTAACCAGTTTCGACTGAATTTTTTAATGTTTCAATCTTGGCTTTGGAGGAGATATTAAACAATTTTTAAGAATATTTGTCGTTAAAGAGTCGTATATTGTTTACCAACTTTTGAATGTGCCATTGCTCAAGTGTAACTCTTAAAATGTGTGACAATTGATATGCCATGCGTGTAATCTGATGCCGAATGCAAAGAAAAAACTTGAGGATGCCAGCTTTAGATATTTTTACTACTACATAAAATAATTTAAGAAGTTTGCAATATCGACGTGTCTTCGTTTGTTTTCCAGTCATTATATGTTCCTCACGTGTTCACGATACGTGAAATAAATAATAGAAAAAATTTAAAAACAAAATCATCAACTTCTAATAAATTATTTCTCCCGTGTTTTAATTTTCTAGCATTCTAAATCAATAAAATGGACTTTTTCGTAATTCACAAGTGAATACGATAATTCTGTTTATTAAGGCAGAAAGCTAATCATATTTTTTTCCCTTTTAAGTTTATAATATCTTTCGATCTATTTGTTTCATTCGCGATCGTCATCTTGCAATATTCTTTGCGGTAACGGTAGAATAAATTTAAATATTTAAATCGTTTAGTTACGGAAATTCCGTTTCTATGACATAAAAAATTAATTAATTAATTTTTTACTTTTAAATTAAGAAAAAATTCGAAACAAAACATACACAAATATTAAATTATCTTAATAATAATTATTTTAACGTTAATTTTCTTTCCGCTAGGAGTCTACAAACTTCTCGCCACCTAACGTCAAAATTTCAAAAAATATCGATCCGTATTAACGAATTTTTATTATATTAACGCATTATATTTGTTATGTGCGTGATAAAAAATTAAAATCGCTAATTTTCACCACTATAGCAAAAAACACTACTGATGTGCAAAGAATATAAGTTATATGATATACGCTAAATTAGAAGACAAAAAAACTGTTAACACGCTATAAATGATAACAGTTTCTGAGGTGTAAGTGAAATTTGATCGTGTTCATAAATTATTAAAAAAAAATAAAAACTTTTCCATATATTTATGCACTTTTGAACGTGAGAACTTATTATTCTATTCGGCACGAATAATATTTATGCAAATCAACATAACTACAGCGTTTTCCAAAAATATAAAGATCGCACATATCTTTCGACTTTAGTATATTTATTATAGATATACGTGTCACGATGTCGCCTTAGCCTATTATTTACAGCATATTATAGAATGTTACATATTATTTTTAACTGTTACAGAATTTGCGAACGAATTATAGTATTAGAAAAAGAACAGAGAGAGAGAGAGACTTTAATTTATGAAATATTGCATGACTTATGGCATTACGTGATTTTCATAGCAATAGTCGAATCCATTTTGAGATTTACGAGGAAAGTAAGGTCACCAGTATATAAAAATCTTTGTAGAGTAAGAGCATGAATATTACAATATGGAAGAACTATCGTGTTACATAGTTTTCGACTTATAATTGCCTTGAAGAATAATGCCTGCTACGTGCATATATATATAAATATAAAATACATGAAACGTACTTATAATTTTATAAATCCAGTTATTTTATTTTTGGTTTTATGTGAGGAAAAAAACGCATTTTTTTCCTCGAATAACGCTATTAAACATTGTTTTGGTGATCGAATTTATTTATTTATTTTTAAAAATAATCCATCAATGCCATACATTTTTAAAGCCCACCAGTAACATACATACATTTAAGCTATAAATTATGCAAAATTTAATTAGGTAGAATGTTATTTAATGTAAGAAAAAAAGTCCAGCATGTAAAGGATTTATTTGGAGAAAAGATTTATACTTAACAACAAAAACAGCAGACTATGATTTTTTTATAAAGTATATTTAAATTATGCACATTAAATTCCTCTCTAAATACCGAAATTTTATATGAAGACAGAAAATAAAATTTCTGAATTGAAGGATTATTTTTCCTGTTTTTATATATATATAAAGGAAACAATAAAATGCTTCCACGTTGAATTTTAATATAAAATATCTACATATTTTCACATATATAAAATTTTTAATATCAAAATATATTTGATTAGCATTTAAATAATTTTTTTTTTTAAATGAGGCATAAAAAAGTCATCTGAAAAAAGGTAATTGTAATGAGAAGCGTAAATGATTTGAGGAATCCGAGTCTGGAGTATCGCTGATCATCCGAAATTTACATGAGTAATTTGTACTAAATAATAGTTCATTACGTATGCAAGAATAGAATTACAGGTGTTGTTTAAGATGATTACGTTGTTGTGTTGCAATCCTACTTTACTAATAGATAATCAAACTTACTCCAGCATTTAATCGAATAATAGTAATATCAATAAACTTTAAGCAAATTTTCCTTGGTCGAAATTCTTATCACGGGATTATAAGATGATTGTTAGCATTTCGGCGTTAATTAACGCTTAAGAGAAGACTTTAATCAACCATATCAGATTATCATCTCGTGTGACAGATTAGAAATAACAATATTCGGACAGCTATTATTAAAATACAGTTTATAATATCGATTTTTGTTCAATAGCGTGATGCTAAAAGATAGCGGCCGTCTATTTATCAGTGACCGATCAAAGCATCTGCAACTTTTCTAGATATCATCCAAACGTTGCATCAAACTTGATTCGGACAAAGTTTTTTGATTTCTTTCCTCCATCATCTTGATTTCCCGAATCTCTTCTGATGTCTCCTGAGATACTTTCGGTAATAATTCTATAGTGGATGAACATGATATGAGTAGAATGTATTCTGCTCACATATCACGTTCGTATTTGCTTAGTTTCTTTACTTAGATTTTTTTTTTTTATACTTTTACCATTTATATGGTCGATCAGACGATGAAAACTTTACGTCAGATTATATATATATTATTTATTTTGATTTTCTAGAAAATGCTAGAGAAAAAAAATGGAGAGAGTACACGACAGTGAAATCCCTGAATTAAATGACGCCAATGAGAAACCGGGGGAAAAACTGAAGACGTTTTTATGACAGCAAAATCCTTGTCCTTTTTTGCTTTTTATTTTTTTATTTTTTACGTCGTCATCTCTTAAGCAGTAGTTTATTAAAAATCGCAGCGGCACCGAAAACACTAATCCTTCTTCAGAATTATGTCGTCCAACCTAACAAAACCGATTCGCAGTTTTTTTCTCTTTTCCTTTTTATCTTGACATCTCACGACTTTCAAGAAATTTCCGCGCTACAACTGTGCACTGATTATATTTAAAAATATCGCGCTTGTGTTATTTTTTTCTACTTTTAATCTGCAGAATATATATATTTTTTCATTACAACTAGCGATTTATTACACATATAAATTAAAACTTACTCTTTCTCTTCTTAGTGTTTCTGGTGCTCTTGGCATTCCCAATCCACCACCGATATTTCCCCAATCAATATCGGGATCTTGAAGAGGATACGATGCAAGCATTAACCTCATCATTACTAATCCTCCAAGCATTAGTCCAGCGTACAGAGTCAATTTTAATAGTCTTCTGGAGTTTTTCCGAATCATAGTTGAGACCAGCGAGATAAGACCTGAAAATTAACGTTAAAAGAATAAAAAGAAAAATCTTCATTAATTAATATGTCAACAACAACAACGGACTAAATGCTAGTACAGTATATTCACCGATAGACAATTTTTGTAAAATTCGCGTTATTATACCTATCAAAACTGTAACACCTCGAGAGATCAATATCCATATTTCATAAAGCATCAGCTATACACAAAGTTTTCCCAAAAGGAAAATATAAAAACGGTGTTAGAAGCACATGTTGTCTATAGTTTTACCGTTTTCTTCGCCATTGGAATCGGATCTATTGTCCCTAAAGGCATTGCAAACATTGCCAAGGCATCGTAGAAGTAATTACAGTCTTAGACAAGAAAACACACTCGTTTTTCAATGTCCAACTTCCAATGTCCTCGGAGAGGTGTAAGAGAATTAAATTCCTTCTACTACCGACTGAAGTGGTGACTCGCAAACTGTTCTTTTTTTTTTCTTACTCAACCGTCCATTAACGGAATTGTTACATGTTTTGGTTTACGTCTCAGTATAGGCGTAATGTAAATATACGTTACTGGAGTCGAAATAATTATTTTGCTTTCGCTTGCAGGTTCCAATTTACCTAATGTTTCTATGCTCTAAAACGTAAAAATGACTTTTCTAATGCGAGTGGCCGATCGGTGAGGTGGTCAAAGAGGAAATTTAAGAGTGAATAAAACGGATCCGGTACTCTTTACCGAAAGTGCTAGTTATAGCTTCTAGTACACGAAAGTGTTTGACTGTTCGGCTTTTATTCCAAACAATAGAAATCCTCTCGAGAAGAGGATGAGTAATTGCCTCCTTTTAAAAGTGGAAGGACTACATTTCGGATGATTTTTACTTTCATCAAATGCTTCAGATTTCTTTAAAACATTTAGATGTATGTCAGTGAAGAATTATAACTTCTTTCCATACTCTGTTCTTTTATAAAAAGTAATTTTACTATCAACAATACTGCTAATTCATTTTTGCTTGTTGATCGGTGTATAAGCTGCATTGCTTTCATCAGAATAAGTGTAAACAAACACAAGAAACTCGGTTTGTGTTGCATCAGTGTAAATAATATGGGTTATTACTATAAATAGTTTTCATAAGTCACCACTTGCAAGAGCAAATATTAATTTTATCGTAATGGAAAAAAATATTTTACGACCTGTAATAAGTCAACATATATATACAGTGATACCTCGGTTCACGAACACAATCCGTTCCTTGACCCTGTTCGTGTTTGGCATTATAGTTATTGTAGTTATTAGTTTTGGAGGGCCGCGGTTTGCCCACCTCTGCTGTAAATGAATATCGCTAGGTACAGTAACGATAGATTTTTAAGTAGACGCACACCTGCCAGACTCACGACGATAGATAACTGATTCTCATCACGCTAGTGTTGCTGAATACAGTATTGTTATGTATTATTTATCAACGATGATATTTATTTATAATTTTACTAAAGAATGGATGTTAATATTAGTGCGGCGACAGTGTGTCGAAGATGTGTATGTAATAAGACGGTAAGAAACGACCCACTCCATTGTGTTAGTCTGTATTGTCTCGTAGAAAGGTTTAACCTGAAATTACCGGATACAATAAAATGTTGTTATAATTTTTATATCAGGATTTTTTAAGAAGTGATTATAAATTTTTATATAAGGAATTTTATTTTAAAAGAAAGCACAAAACAAGTATTAGTGTACGTAGTGTTGCCATACTTTCGAAAAATCCCTAAATACTGTATGTCAAAAATTGAAAATTCCTTTTTTGCTACTGTCCCAATTAAGCGTTTAAATTATGTATTAGTTTATTAGTTTGGTGTTCTGTTCTTTGAGATTTGACCCAATTAACTGGAATCTACTATATATATAGAATTCTTGAGATTTGGCCCAATTAAGCAGAATCCACTATATATATATTGTTCGCAATTATGCGTTGCCCCAGTTAAGCGGAATCCACTGTATTAATAATAATCTCTGGTAACATTTTCAGTTTTCTATGGCCCTGCTCAGCCAGTTCTCTTGGTGGTCCAATTAAGCAGAATCGACTGTTTTGTGTTAACTTGGACAATATTAAATGAGGACCTACTGTATTGCAATGTAAACGGCTGTCCCAATTAACCGGTGTCCCAATTAAGCGAAATCCACTGTATAGAATCCACTGTATATATATATTACTTTTAAACACTTCTTAATAATCCTATGTCCCAATTAAGCGGAATCCACAGTATTAATTTTTTTAAAGCTAGCTATCTTACAAAATTTCATACTAAGAAATCTAGTCTGATTAAATGTTATAAGTGACCTATGTATGACCTAATGTTATAAGTGTCTGATAAGTGGACCTATCACTCTTCTTGTTTAATCTGACAGTGCTATTTTTCAGAGGGCCTAGTATTAATTTTTTTAAAGCTTACAAAATTTCATACTAAGAAATCTAGTCTGATTAAATGTGGAAATTGTAACAACTGATAAGTGGACCTATCACTCTTCTTGTTTAATCTGACAGTGCTATTTTTCAGAGGGCCTTCCATAATCTAAGAAACATCTATATTCAAAATTTCATATAAAGTTGTTTAACGATACGATTTACACAATTCTTGATCCCATTCTTCAACTTTCTAGTTTCAACCCTTCATGGATATTGGATAGTTCATGTAGAATTCTCAAATGATTGCCACCAGAAACAGTATATTCGTCGTAAGATACAAAACATAAATTGAATTAATATAAATTAACGAAATTAAATTTCATTATTCTAATACTCTGAGTAGCATAATATCGTGAAGAATGGCGTAATGAATCATATGTATAGAGCAGCGTTTCCCAAACTATGTTCCGCATATAAAAATTAATATGTCTCATGATTTAATTAAAATATTGTGCCAAGTTGAAACTGGAGTTGCTAGTTTATTTTACATAATTACAATTTGATAAAAAATATTTGTTTTGCCTAATTTATATACAGTATTTATTAATATCTACCTATACTATAAAATAACCAAAGTATTCCGTAAAAATTTCAGGATTTGTGAAGTATTTATTCCGTATTAGAAAAAGTTTGGGAAACGATGGTAGGGAAAACGATGGTAGAGGACCTTTAAGGAAAGTAATTATTAAATATATCTTATCAGCTACTCCGTATTAGAAAAAGTTTGGGAAACGATGGTAGAGAAAACGATGGTAGAGGACCTTTAAGGAAAGTAATTATTAAATATATCTTATCAGCTACTGTACTTGTTTCTTGAGACAGGTTAATTTTTTCAGAATTATTACATAAAATAGTTTGAGAAGTGCTGATCTAAGATGATAAATTTTCTAATCAAAATTTCGTCTTTTGGAAATTTCAGAAAATTCTGTATGCTGATAATCTTATATTTGTATGAACCCCGGGTAAATTTTTGATGAAATGTCTTATGTAAAAAAAAAACAGCTGAAAAATGATCCCATGCAATTGATACAATATGATAAACCTATACAGTATATTATACTAAAGTAAGACCCCGCTTAACGCTGCTCCGTTTAATGCTGTTTCGATATAATGCGATTTTTTTCGAATTCAATATTTTTTGTTTTGATTCACTTTGGGGCGGTTTTTCAAACCGTTATACTCACATAAATCCGAAATCGCACGACGAGGAAGAAGTTTGCGTTTCTGAAAATGAAGAGCAAAAGGAACTTTCAACAGATGTTCTCAAAACAAGTTTAGCCACTATTATAGAAATTTTGGATCAGTTTATACAAAATGATCCAAATTTTAATACAAGTTTAAAGGCAAGACGAAGTGTCATGGATGCGATATCTTGTTAGTGACAATTGCTTGCTGAACCAAAGAGGAAAAGGCAAACGACGTTAGATGATTTCTCAACGAGAAAACAAAAAGTGTCAAATGAGAAAGAACCTTTCTCATCATAAACATAAATTATTTACTCGAATATTCTTGATTTTCAGGAATGATTTATGAATACAAATCGATATTAGCAATAAAAAATGTCTATAATTAATGTAATACAATAATTATTAATAAATGTTACAAAATAAAATAAAAAATAATACGTATATTTTTTAATTCACTTCCTGTTTCAATATCTCCATTATTTATGTGTTAAAATGACATCGTTTAACGCTGTTTCATTTAGCGCTTGATTTTGTTGGAACGTATTACCCGCGTTAAACGGGGTCTTCTGTACAATTTCAATTAGAGATCCAAAAAATTTTGGGGTTATAAAATAAAATATCGTCAAAAGTATATATATTTTCCTTTTTTTTTAAATCACAGCATCCTATCTAGCAATTCTATACTTCCGTATTCAACATTAATATATATTCGATAACATGAATAAGTGATAGAAAAGTCCAGCCCTAATTGCTGAGTTTGAAAACTCAAAATATGGCATAAATGTGGATTTTAGATTACATCCAAAGATTTATTTAATGGTTCCAAAAAATAAAAAATTTAAAAATACTATTTTTTTGTCAATAGATGGCGAGATATGCTTAAGTGGTTCTATGCTTTCAAAATTATACTTTGTCGCCTTACTTATTAATTTATTCCATCTCCATGCCAAAAATTCTTTACATTTATGTTTCACTGAAGTTCGACTCAAATTTTTTTTTGAATATTGTCCAATATATTAAAAATATCGACGTTTTTATATTTATTCCGTCATAATAATAACTTAAATATTTTCTTTAATATACAATATTTTCTTTTTCTAAATTCACTCAAGTGTATGAAAAAATATTTCTATAAGCAGAAATTTCAGTTTTTTTCCGGTATTTGTTAATAAAGGTGATTCCTACCTTTAGCTCTTCTCGTTATAAAAGCAAGATTTTGTCATTCTTCTCTTGTTTCACAGAATATTTGCAAATATTTTATATAGATTTTCGACAAATCATTACAAAATTTATATTTGAAATTATTTTTTTATAAAAAGTTTTAACAGTGATTCATATTTTGTTACGACAATAAAATTGTCAAAATATTAAGTATTCTTAGCAAAGAGAAACATACAAAAATAATTCAAACCCAGATGAGTTTAAGAACTTAGTTAATAGTTTAGCTAAGAATTTATTGTTAGTAATAAAGTTAAGTAAATGAACAATGTGATAAGATATATGTATTTTGAAACGTAAAAATACACTATTTTATAGAATGTTTAGTATATTTTAAAAAATATTTCGTTTAGTTTCTATACTTAGATAAATATAAATACAGAAACTAAAGAAAAATATGAATGATACTGAATATGCGCGAAAAGTTGACAATAATTGATGTCATAAAAGAAAATTTCGATAATTGTTGCGTAATAATAATTATCTTAAAGAATGAAATTTGTAGATTAAAAAGTTGAATAAGAGTTTGATCTTTAAGTAAACAAGTTTCATGAGTTTATATCAATGAAAATATTAACTAATTCATGAACTGGATTAAGGATATCTATTGTAATTTAATATTTTACGTTAAAATTATTTCTTTAATTGAAAAATGTCTGAATGCTCGGCTAATTGTTATTGTTTTCAATATCAGAATGATTCATAATTATCTATTTAAAATTAATTGAAAGATAAATAATAATTATATAAATATATATTATCGATTTTAACTAATCATGTGCATAAAAATTTGAAAAAAATAGTATTCTTTGTTAGTATAGTCCCTGACAACTGAAAAAATTTTTACAAAATTTCTTACTTAATAACTTTTCTCATTTTTTCATTATTTTTCTGATATTATACTAGGTAAATTGAAGTATAATAAGTATAAAGAAAGTAGTTTTATGGATACGATTTATTGTTTTTCTTTTTCATTTTTGCTAGTTAATTATTGTGTTTTGAAAGGCTTAGTTTTTAAGTATGATAAATAAAGCTTTATAATATGTTTTCATGCTATACTGGCTAAAATAAAGTTCCATAATTCAAAAACTGAAAAAAAAGAAAAAAAAATCTACAAAGAAACAATTTTAATATAAAATTTGATAGAAGAATTTGTGATTTCTGCAAAGAAAAAAATAAATTGAAAATTTCTTAAATAAACAATCAAAGAAATTTTGAAAAACGATGTTAATTTTTAATTTGTCTATTATTTCAACTAAGCATATTCCTGATTCTTTAACTGAGTTCAGACCCGTTATCCATTACTATTAGCTGAGAATATTACTGTGATTACGAGTATGAATGGAATAATCTGTCATCAAAACATGATAAGAAAGTAGCGTTAAAAAGAGTAAATGAAGAATGGAAATTCATGAGATGAACCTGGAAATCCTGAAAAAAAAAAAAAAAACTGGAGGTGCAGAACTAAGAATTGATCTTGGAACCTTCAAGTAAATATCTTTACTATGTCAATAGGACTGTGTCAATAGCCATCATATGACAGGAGGCATAGAGAAACAGCTTAAAAAACACATTTTTATATGCTGTAAAGTTATCATAAATACTTAAATATTTAAAAGATGTTTAAAAAGCAGCAAATTTTTAAGAAGAAAATTTCGGATCTGAGTAGTGATTATTTTGCCGACTTCATGCAAAAATTCAAACATAGAAAGTTACCGAAATTTAATTTAATCTCAAAGTAAAAAATAAAATCGAAGTAAAGTTTTTAATTATAGAAGAAACTAAAAAACTCGTAATCCAGAACATTATAATGAATTTGGCTAACTTTAAAAATATTTCATCACGCTGAATAACGTTATAAATTTTTGGATTTAACAAAGTTCATGTTATACGTTATTCAGCTTATTAAAAGATTTATTCGCATGCATTAAAAAGTTATGAATAGTAATGGATGAAAGCCATGGCTATGAGTTTTAAATCGTTCATAATAATTACGAAATTTTCTCAACCTGATTCTAGTGAACAAATGAAAAATTCAGAGGAATCAGAATCAAGGACTGTGATAAGATCTATAGTTTTAAGAAGATGAAAGTTAGCTTATGTATAAATATTACTGATATTATAGAGAACCTAATCGGTATTCAACTTTTTTATTTAAAATTGTTATTATAAGACATTCTAAAATAAAGATTTCATATATATATATATATGAACTAGTTTCATTAGTCATAAATAACGTTTATACTTTTTGCGAATATATGTTAGATAAATTCTATTTGAGATATATATAAGAAGAAAAATAAGTTCTGCTGTTTGCAGTCATAAAAATAAAGGTATAGTGTATTTTATAGTTGCAAGGTAAGTACAGATCATTAAAATTAAAGAGTGTGCATCATTAAATTTAGTATATTACATACATATCAATAAATTTTAGTATATCAAATTATCATGTTATTAAATGTTAAATATGGCTAGATTAAATTTTATCTTTAAAGATAAAATTTAAAGTAATATTAATTATAATTTTATTTAATTCTTTATCTTCAATTAAAAGGATAATATATTCTTCTTTTAAATTATAACGAAGAAATACTGTATAATACAGTTAAAATATTGTAAAATTATTGTAATTACTATAATGAACAGACTATTTTATTGATTTATCTTTTCATTTGTTTCTGTACGTTATACATTCAAAAATAGTGGAATTGCAGATGATGATTACATTAACTAGCACTATAAGCATTAGGAACACGCTACTACTTACTCAACCTGCACATAAACAACAGTGGAACTGTGTCGGACAGTGCCGCATTACCTACGATCTCAAGAGATGAATGCTCTGAGAATCGCAGAGAAAGTTGACCATCCGGACTTAGCCGAAATTCCATAAAGGGAATATCAGCTCCATCAGTGTTTTTGACGTGAATGGCAAAAAATTCAACCCCTATACACCGGTGACTAATTAGTCGTTCGTGGAAGAATCCAGAACGTTGCCCGTCTCCCCGAACGTGAAACCGTAAGGTTGGATTTTGGAAGACAAAAATATTAATCTATGTTATCAAAAGAAATCTCGATTTTTGTTTGGATTTCTGCTGGTGTCTGCCAGCAGTTCTCATAAAATGGAGAACTGCTGGTTGGATTGCCTCCAAAATGGAGGCAATCTTGAAAACACCACAGCACTTCCACGATGACAGTGGACTCTTCAGTGCCAAAACTGTGTGGTAATTCAGTCATTTCTCTGTCGGAAGAAAACCTTTATTTAAATGTAACGCCTTCACCGACAGAATTTATTCTCTCTGATTGCAGCTATTGCGTCGCTCAGCTTGACGTTTGAGTCTTAAATTCTCTCTGATATTTTTGTAAATATTTGACTTTTTGCACTATTTTGCCAAATTACAGACAAAATTTCGAAGATAGATTTTTCTTTTGACGAACGAAGAAACTTTGCATATAGACATGAAAATTGTGATCGGAAATGTATTTTGTCCGAAATATCTGTCGCTCTTTGATCGGGATATGAAGAGCTTCCATACAGTGATATAACACTTACTTGTTAGTCAGATCTAAGAAAGAACGTAGCAACCATTCCACACCGATACCTATTATCTGATGGAGGTAATAATATTGTTTCCATGAACAAGAACGCACGATTTTCCGCCCGACGAATTTCCAGCGCGAAATTTTCACCAGAACCAAAAATCTCCGATAAGGTTTTAAATGTATCGAAAAATAAAAGAAGCATGGCATCGGCGGCGAAAAACTGCTGCGGACGGCACCCAGAAAAAAAAACAACTATCAGGAGTGGGATTCGAAACCATCCCACATACGTAGACCAGAATTCACACGCCTACATCTGTAGGCAAGGAACAATCCTTGAGTTTGGCGCCTTAGACCGCTCGGCCATCCTGACGACGATCAGCTGCTCTTATCATGCCTATCAGAGCATTTTGTCGAAACAAAATAGAAATTTACAATTATTTTCGCACAGCAGTTCAACAGGACAGAATCAGATACCGACTAACGAAGTCATCTTTATTTTCCATACTTCAACAACCAAACCCGTTACTGTACCATAGCATTGGACAATAGTCCCATTTAATAAATCATGATAACAAGCATCATAGTAAACGACTTGCTTCACGCATCCAACTTATAATTACATTTACTTTTGCACACCGCGTTATACATAGCATTCAGTAATCAAATGTTCACGTGTACGAAAGATGCGAAAAGATAAAGAAATTTATAGAAGGATTACTACCGAAAGACGTCTTAGCTATAAAATTAAAAGAACCAGGTCTCACCGAGATTCGAACTCGGATCGCTGGATTCAAAGTCCAGAGTGCTAACTGTTACATCATGAGACCACAATAAAGAGTGGTCTCATGGTGTAACAGTGATTTTCAAAAATTGTTTATTTCAGATGCATTTATTTCGTATAGATGCATCTTACCTTTATACAATAGATAAAAAATAATATATCTGTAATTTGTTTAACTTAAAATAGTATTTGCTTCATATTTACTATTGAATTTCATGGTATGGAGCTAGAAGGTACCAAAGAGCCGCATGTGGCTCACAAACCGCAGTTTAGCCACCCCTGCTATATATTTTAAAATCACAAGTATAAGATTGTTTTATGACTTTTGTAGTAACATTCATATTATAGATATAACTTATAGCATAACGTTTACGATGCTATATCGATCAGATAGATTAATAATACGGCTAGGAATGTTTGCTTCTCTTAGTCGCTATTATGAAATAATCATCCACATAATTGAGGGTTTAGCTGAAGAACACTGTGGCACATAATGTCTTTTATGCTGATTGCACATAACTGCTCTATATAAACAATTATTTATTTTATTCAACTTCGAAATAGCTGTTAATTTAAATCTTTAGGAATTGGAAATTTTTATATTTAATGGTAAAGAACTAGAGAAAGATTGCTAATTCTGGAGTATTTTTGGAAAATTTACGAAATTAAAAAATTTCGAACATCGTATTAATAACAATATTTATATCACTGTTTTGAAAGACTATGTTGTTAGTTGATTGTCGAAAGAGAATTTCATTAGGTTTCATATATTCTACGTTATGTTTACCAAGAAAAATTAATAAAGTAAGTAAAACAATTTTAATTTTATCTAAGCGGATATCTCTAGTTTTGTTTCAGTAACTAACGCAAAAAATGCATGACAAAATTTGCTGCCATTAATGCAATATCGTGTTTCGTTGTTACTGCTTAGCAAAAGGGCTTGTGAAAATCTTGCTTCTACATATTTTAAACTCACAGTTAAGATTGTTTTATCACTGTGGTATAAACCTTTTAATCATAGACATATAGCAAATTTTTTAAATGTTTTCGGTAGATTAATAATACTTTTTTTTTTGCATATTTTACACCTCTTTCCAATCAGTGAGATTATTAAGGGGTGGGGCCAGTTCTAACCACGGGCTGCATCACCACCCATGGAGGGGGACCGAATGGTGAAGAATAGGGATCGCTGGGCCGAGCCCAGCACCCCGAAAAAACTTTTCAGGAGATACCAGACCCGGGACGCGAATCTGAATCCTCTTGAATGGCATACCAACGCGTCCATCTGGCGGATCCAAGAGACTAGGCACTGCCGTGGCGTGATCGCAACAACAACTGACCGAAAGATATTCGAATTTGGGTACAGTAAGATACCGCTTAACGCTGCTCCGTTTAACGCTGTTTCAATATAATGCGGTTTTTTCCGAATTCAATATGTTTTGTTTTGATTCACTTAGGCGCGGTTTTTCAATCCGTTATATTCACATAAATACGAAATCGCGCGACGAGGAGGAAGTTTGCGTTTCTGAAAATGAAGAGCAAAAGGAACTTTCAACAGATTTTCTCAAAACAAGTTTAGTCACTATTACGGACATTATGGATCAGTTTATACAAAATGATCCAAATTTTAATAGAAGTTCAAAAGCAAAATGAAGTGTCATGGGTTGCGAAGTCTCGCTATCGATAATTGCTTTCTGAACGAAAAGGCAAACGACGTTAGATGATTTTTTAATTAACTAAAAACAAAAAGTATCAAATGAGGAAGAATCTTTCTCATCACAAACATAAATTTATTTACTCGAATATTCTCGATTTTCAGGAATGATTTATGAATACAAATCGATACTAGCAATAAAAGATGTCTATAATTAATGTAGTACAATAATAATAATAACCCCTCCCAAATCCTGCTAAGCTGCTTCAAAATGGCGGAGGGATGTACAGTTCAGTGCAAAAAGTTTTTCCTCTGCCTCGTAAGAGCTGTTCTTTCCGGAAGTTGATCGGTTGCACAATCAGGTACTTGTACTGAGAATCAAGTTAAATCAGAATGGACCCGTCCCTTCTGAATGAAAATAGGGTGGCAGGTATATGCATGGGATGTGCTCGTCACGTGCTTTCTCCTGACAAGAACAAGCGATAGCGGCTCACAGCAGCATCGTTAAAGCCTCGGTCTACTGTCCCGAATAGACGAGTTCGATTCCGATCTAGAAAAATATTTTTTTT
>AYEL01086905.1:0-28055 GCA_000484575.1 Olivierus martensii
TGTGACTGTTCTTGGACTGCTCCTTGTCCAGTTTTACTAACCAAAAATTAACGGTAATTTGTTAATTGACATCATAAAAGGAGCTTTGTTAGTAAGACTGGTCTATGCTTACAACTCGCACTAATCGAATATTTGCTCACACTAACTGAAAAACAGTATCAATTTTATAAGTCGCACTAATTGAAATCGCATTATTCGAACTCTCACTAATCGAGGCCTACTTGTATTATTCAAATTAACGATTTTTTAAATTATTATTCTGTTTGTGAATTACGGTGGGTGATCAGTTAATGGACATAATCTGTTCAAAAATGATGATTGCTATCTGAGCTATTCATTAACCAATCATCGATTTACCATAGGTTTTTATGGGAATTTGATAAATTTGTTCTGGAGACCCAAAAAATAAATAAATAAAATTATATAATTTCTTACTATGTTTATTTATATGTAATAACAATAAGCATACACAGTCTTGCATTTTCATCTATCATGTTTGTTTTCTGTTTGTGGAGTATTAAAGAATCTGTCCAATGTCAATTGCTTTTTTCTCTTCAGGATTTCTTCGGAAGTGATTAATATCATTGTCATTGTAGAGATCCCCAAGCCTACTGATCTCAATCTGGTATAGGTGTCATTCTAAGACCAAAAAATTGTAAAACCTCTCTCTTACCTTCTTTAATAAATCTTTAAGTTCTCTCTGACTTCATTTTAATCAGAAAAACCAAACCACTGCCATAAAAATGGCAGTGGTTTTTCAGATCCTTATCCATAAGTCTACAAATGCACAAGGCCCAAGCCTGTCATTCCGACAGTCTGTGGGTCCCACAGTTTGTTCTGTGAGGTGTTCATTATCTGAATATTGTTCATTGTCCAAACATAAAAATCTTTCACAAAAGTGTTTATCTGATTTGTTCATAATTCAAACTGTTTGTTAACCAATCACCCACTGTATATACAATTATATTATGTAAAATATATGATGGTTTAAAAAAAATGTTTATGGCAGTGGAGTAGCCACACTGAAGAGTGCTGAGGGCTATGTGATCTATGGGCTTTGAGTTTGATATGCCTGTTATAGACTCTTGCTTATATACATTTGAATTTTTGTGATTATATTTCAAAATAAATCTTTATTGCAAATTTTCACAAAATTAATTGTGCTTGATTTTGATTAATTGAAGAGAGTTTATTCAAATATATTGATTATTATTTGAATATCTATCATAAAATAATATTTTTGTAGTAGATTGTAGATTATTAAATTACTATAGTAATTCTGTTTCTGGACAAAAAGATAAATAGCAAAAGCCCAAAATCAAAATTGCAATATACAAAAAAAAACATTTGTCATAATCTCATGCAGAGAAAAATCCATGTATTCAAAACCTCATTGGACAAAATAATTTGTGTGTCTTTATTGTTGTTACTATTATAATAAAACTTTGCAGTCTCTTTTTATTTGTTTAAAAAAGATGAAAGTTTAAGATTTTCAAAATAGCATGTGTATTTTTACGTGTGTACAGATTACGAAATTAATTGTAAAGATGATTATACACTATGTAGAAGGTGTATTCATTAACCCTTTGTGATCCTAAAAAAAAATTTTTTAACGGTCTACCGCTCTAGCGCGTCCATTTAAAAAATATTATGATTTTTTGTTTTTTTGCCATAATTTTTTTGCATTTTAATATTTTGCCACGAAAAAACGATTTTGTCGGCAATATACCGTACTCTGATACCCTTTTTTAGTTTTGGACCATAACTTTTTTGCATTTTAATATTTTGACACGAAAAATGGATTTTGGTCGGCAATATACCGTACTCTGATACCCTTTTTTAGTTTTGGATGAAAATCAAAAGAATAAGAGAAAAAAAATACGAAAGCAGTTAGGCGTAATTTGCATATGTAAACAATACATAATTTTTCAAATTATTCATGATTTCGGGCATCACATAATCTTGAATAAGTCCATAATCCAATATGATTTGACCAAGAACACTGCTCAATTGTGTGCTGAACTGAGACTGGCCATGAACTAAGATTATCAAAACGTGGGAAAAATCAATGTTGAAAGTTGGTGATACTTCCTATAGAGATTATCATGCAGTGTCACACAGATGAGACATACCAGAGCCATGTTGCATTTTAACATGTCTGTCCATATTGATACTCCCATAATTACAATTGTCTTGTTTACATATTATGTCTGTAGTCAATGATAACTTAGAGCCTCCTACAAGTGAAATCATTATATATTTTTTAATAAAGTGACTGTAAAATGGACTGAATGTCAGAAATATCAAACTGAGCAAAATATATTTGCTAAATACTTTATTTATAAATGTGATGTAAATATAGAAAATGATACTGTATTTATAAATGTATGATATTTTATTTAACCAAATTGCCATTCATTATAATGTAACAATTTCATTTCATGAAATATAATGAAAATTATAGACTAATATCTCTGCTAAAAAATATTATGTTTCAATGTAAATCAAACAATGAATATTCATGAAATATAAAATTGGGAAATAGAAATTCTCTAAGTCTCATTTTGAAATTTGAAGAATTTCTTGAAGAACTCAAAGAATTTGACAGCACAAAACAATGAACTTAATAATTTGAAATATGACAAACACAAATAAACTGATATTTAACACAATCAAAGATATTGCATGGGAAAGCTAGCATTTTGCTAGTTGTCACTTTCAAATCTAGATTTCTCAAAGAATTTCATAATATAGAAGGAAATTTTCAAAGGAGAAAACAAAGACAATGTAATTCAATGCATTTACTTATATATAACTTGAAACATTGTCTTCACACACAAAACAAAAATTTTTTCAACACAATTCAGTACAAAACAATGGCATAAAAATTTTAATGAAATGTTGAGGTGGAGACTGAGGAAATGAAGCTGGCAATTGTCACAACATGTGTGTAGATAATAATATATACAAGTTAGTACAGACACAGTTTAGACCATGTTGTCAACTTTGGCAATAATGTTTATGAAATTATTATTATTAATTTAAATATTTTCAGAATAAAATATATATTAAAGATATTGATTGTGGAAAAATTAAGAAAATATTAATTTACCATTCAAGATGTACAAAGCATTAATTGATGGTCTTCAGTTGACTTTTCCTAATGTTGAGAAAATTTTAAAAATATTTCTGAAGTTGGCAATTTGTAATGCAAGTGGAAAACAATCTTTTCTATTTTTAAGCATATCAAAAATTATTTAAAAAATAGTCTTAGCCAGAGCCATTTAAATAATTCATTTAATAATGTTTATTGAAATTATAAATATCAGATCATCCCATAATTAATGTTTTTTTGCAAAGAAAACAACAAGCAAAATTTTACCTGGAACAGATCTTTTAATCATCATAATAAGTGACCCTAGTACTTACAACCTTCTCCCACTGTTCAACAAGTTTTTGAATGCCAGACTTAAAGAAGTCCATGGATTTCAATCCAAAAATCTCTATGGTTGGTGCACCTCGACATTTCAAGGTTTTCCCAGAAAGAGCTGTGAAACAAGATGGTGATCAGAAGGTGCAAAGTTAAAAGAATATGCTAGATGGGGAAGTTTTTCCCATCTAAACTCTTGCAACTTAGCACAAGTCATTCTGGCCATGTTTGGTTTCACATGGTCACTATGCCTTTATGATTAAGAGTACCCAAACATTTTTCCTGCAAGGCAGTGCATAGATGCTCTATATGCTGACAATAGATCTCCCCTATAATGGTTTGGTTTAGTAGCAGAAACACGTAATGGATTATGCCTTGCATATCCCACCAAACATTCAGCAAAACCTTATGTGGAAAATGTCCACATTTAGCCACTACTGCAGGCAAAATCTGTTTAGGAAGCACTGACATTTGCACTTAATGTTGTGGTACAGAATCCATTTTTCATCTCCCATAACCACTCTTTTCAAAAATGGTTTCCTCTTTTCACGGAAGAGCAAGGAAGTGCGTACGACTTTTTAACTGCTCTTAAAGGCTATAACTGAAAAGAACCTTAATACTAGCACACACAAGCAGGCCACTTTATTTTCAGTAACGTTTTTGGCTATAGTATGCCCTCATCAGCTTACACATTCAATTACTGTTTAATTCCAGAACATAGAACTTGGATCGAACATTCAAATTTTTATTTTTTAACATTCATTTTTCTTTAACATTTGAAAATTAATGTAACGTCATAAATCTTTTAATTTTCAAATGTTAAAGAATTTGAATGTTCGATCCAAGTTTATGTTCTGGAATTAAACAGTAATCAAATGTGTAAGCTGATGAGGGCATACTATAGCCAAAAATGTTACTGAAAATAAAGTTTTGTGTGTGTTATATGATAAAGTGGCCTGCTCGTGTGTGCTAGTATTAAGGTTCTTTTCAGAGCAAGGAAGAGCAAATGTCTACATGCTGTCACAGATTTTGTGATATGAGCTCATGAGATATCAAATTACCCAGTTTTGATACATAACGAAGATCCTTTAGATGCCTGTGAATAGTTGAATGGGATGAATGGATGATTGTGCCAATTCCTTGATTGTTGCTTCTAGATTTCCCTCAACAGTAGCTCTCAGCATCACATTATCCAGCTCAACAGGTGAGGATCAATCAGAATTTCTGGAACTATCCTTGATACTTTCTGACATTCAGGTACTCTGCCCATATATGGTATTGATGTTTTGTGTTATTACAGTGTTGTATGCCTTTGGTTAAACTCATACAGCATAATATGCCTTATATGCTCTTCAGATACCACCATTTCTTATAGACTTTAATGGCACAAGGAATGTACATATAATTGTTGTTCTCTGTCTCACATTACATAAAGAGAATGCCATGTGATGTGTCTTATCATGTCCTTGGTCTACTTCATTGTCTGGTTGCCAGAAGCAGTAATTCTGTGGAACATGCACAAAACAACATTATTTATGAGATACCTGATATTTTAACATATTTGAGGTGATTATACATAAGTGCTACTTTTTATATATTTTTGCTTGATTGATCAATCACTTATTCAATACTTTTAACTCAATACTTATTTACTTATAATTTTTATATTATTTTTCTTACTATAGAAATAAAAAGTTTAATTATTTATTCATTTAAATTTTAATATTTTAAAATGTTAGGTGGGATCCAAAACTTTATTTGTACTTCAGGCCCTTCAAATAAATAATCTACCACGGATATTATAAATACATAAATACAAAATTATTTATTCTGTGCACAATATTTATAATTTATGTTATATTAATGATAAACTGATACTGCTTACTAACAAATGACATTGCTCTTCTATTGATGATATTACATTAATATAAACTTGATTCAGTTTATTATTTTACTCCTTTTGGCATAATGTCAATTTTATAACAATCATCATAAATAAATTAGTGTTTTATTTTATATTTGAAAATAGGCATTGAAAGAATATTTATTTTATGACTGTATGACTATTTATTTCAATTTTAGAATATTTGTATTAATAAAAAAGTGTGTTATTTTAACAATAAAATTTAACTTTTACTATACAGATGATCCCTCTACTTACAATCATTGGACTTATGATAATCTGATCTTATAAATTGCTCTTTAAATATTCTGAACTTGGCTATTTTCACAACATATTGACTAGAAATACTTTACTGTTTTATTAAAACTTTACAGTTCGCCAATGGCTGCCTATTGTTAACCTCATTGGGGATCTGGATTCAATTCCAGATTATTTTATCAGATCCTCTTTGGAGGATTTGAGAACAAATCCAGCTGATTTTACCATTTAAAAGGATTCAGTATTCCATTGTCTATTAGTACTATAAAATTACTATCATTTTGGATCATTTTCAATTTACAATAGAATTATCAAAACATAATGCCAACTGTATATCAATAATATAATTAGCAAAATGGATTAAAGATAATTATATATGTAAAATATCATATAAAACTTATATATACTTTTTTTTCTAATATAGCTGAATCCAAAGCTTTCCTCAGAGTTTCATTTTCACATTTGGATTCAACAAATTTTTCTTTTGTCAATGTTACTTCAGATGTTAATTGGGTAACATCTTGTTCATATTGTTTAATTTTTGAATTCATTACTTCACATTTGTCTTCTATTTTATCATATTCAGTTTGTAAACTCTGTAAATAAAAATTATAAAACATTTACTTAATAATAATATTTAAAAATTAGTGTTTAAGTTACTAGAATTATTAAAGATTTATTTAACAATTTTAAAGAGAGTCTAAAATTGGTTACATTCAAATAATCTATTTTAGTTTTTCAAAATATTAGCTTTAAATTTTAAAATATCAGTAAGATAAATATCACTTGTAAGAGGTAAGAGTGATATTTATTTCACTGATGATACTTTAACAAATTTGTAAACTTTTCTGCATGTCTTATTGATGTTTATGCTTAAATATTATTTCTTTTAATAAAATTATAAGTTGCATCAAAATATTTAGTGTGAATATCTTTGATATTTAATATACTATAAATAATAAGTCTAATGTTAAGACGACAAATAAATTTGAATGAGTTTATTTCTAGGCTAGCTTTGTCATAAACATTCATTGTGGTAATTTTTGTATAAAGTAAACAAATTTTAATTAGAATTATTTTAATGAAATAACAATAAAAAAGTTTATAAGAACATTTTCAGGTTTTGCTTGTCCATTATCAGTTATATAAAATATAATGTAAATGCAAGCAGAATATTAGTGTATAGTTAAAATAATAAATGTAAAAAATAAATAATATTCCATTTATGAGATAATTAATACTTTTATTATACTGTAGGAACTTTTATGCTGTATTGTGTCATATCTTTACAATTGATAATTTAGTAAACAAATTTGTTGGTGCAAATGCATAATTTTTCTTTACTATTTTTATTATTACAAATTTTGTATTAAAAGAACATCCAACTTTATTATTTTAGGAATTATTTTGACTTTGTAAATTACTTTAAAAATTGTTAATTTTTTAATTCAAGCATGCATTATGTTATTGAAATTTAAATATAAACACAACAATAGTGAAAGTATGTGATATAATTCATTTATGAAAACCTATAAAAGAACATATCCTATAACTTCAATTTTCAGATATTGCATATTTTAGTAGCTGGATATTTTTGGATGAGAAATATTTCTTTACTTTCTGTAACAACAAGAAATCAATCAATTAATCATATAGTATATTATTATATTTAAATATTAGTTTTACATTTTTGCTAACTCTGCTCTGTGTCTTTTAGAATGCCACTATTTCTTTATAAAATAATCAACTGTTGGAAAGTTTAATTGTATATTATTATAAAATCTTGATTAATTGACCTAAAAGAGACCAAAGAATAATGAGATAATCAAAAATGTCAGATAATATAGAAATAGTAAGCATATATTGAAAAGAAAATAATAATACAGTATAAACAAAAAATTATATTTGTTACAAAATACAGTGGATGATCAGTTAACGAACTGTTCGGATAATGAATACTTTTGCAAAATATTTTTATGTTCGGATAAAAAACACAAATTCTGATAACGAACACTTCACAGAAGAAACTGTGGGACCTGCGGACTGACAGAATGACAGGTCAGCCAGATGGCCACATGGTGAAGCTGTGGCTTATCATCCTGGAGGATCCAGGCCCTCAATTTATCAGGAGAGGTCCAGGCCCGGCCCAATGAACTTCATCCTTCAACTATCTGGTTGACCCCATCCTGGGTGTTGGCCAGTCTGTGACAAACTCTATAAGTAGCTGCTGTCAGATAAAGATATCTCAAGGATATGGTGGCTTAATTAACCTAATGGAATGACAGGCTGTCTTGTGCATTTGTGGAGATATGGGTAAAGATGGGAGAACAGTAGTTTTTCCAGATTAAAATAAACTCAGAGACAATTCAAAACAAATCAAAGATTTATTAAAGAAGGTAAGAGAGAGATTTTACAACATTTTGGTCTTAGAATGCAACCATACCAAGATGAAGTCAATAGATTTGGGATCTGTATAACAACAATGCTATTAATCACTTCTGAAAAATCCTGAAGAAGAGAGAACGACAATGCTATTAATCACTTCCAAAAAATCCTGAAGAAGAGAGAAATGCAATTGACATTGGACAGATTCTTTAACAGAAAATAAGCATAATAGATTAAAATGCGCTGTGTATGTATATATTATGATTATTACATATAAATAAAAATAGTAAAAAATTATATAAATTTTTTATTTATTTTTTTGGGTCCCAGAACAAATTAATCAAATTCCCATAAAAACCTATGGTAAATCAATGATCGGTTAATGAACAATTTGGATAATGCACATTATCTTGGAATGGATTATGTTCGTTAAAACAATTCGGATAACGAACATTATCTTAGAACAGATTATGTTCATTTACCGATCATCCACTGTATTAAATTAATAAGCATATACTTATTTGAAGAAAGATTTGTCTTTCAAATACACTGAACAATTGAATTTATTAAATGCTACATGATTTAATTTATTTTTATCCTTTTTAAACTTTCAACATTAGCTTAGTTTTTAATAAGTGGCTAAATGGCAGTCACTTCAGAGCCCATTACAGACTGGCCATTAATATGATGGGCTCAAATGGAAGATTGAAGTATGGAGTTCAATGGGCCAGATCAGGATCCCTTTTGAAAATTAGAGATGTGAGATCCAGAATTGAATTCATTTCCTCCAAGACAGTGACTACTTTACCATTAAGGCTTTTTTACATTTGGAATGTTACTCAAAACAATGACATTTTGTTAAAAGTTAATAAAAAATTATTGCTAATAAACTATGTCAGATAAGGCAGAAGGTTGAATAACAAAAAGTCAGATAATTAAGACTTTTTTTACTATATTTTCATAATATGTATTTCAGGAAAGTATTTTACATAAATATATATACTACTGATATATCCTGGAAAAATTTTTCTCAATCTATATAATAAAAACCTTGTGTCTATTCCTTTCAGCAAACTCATTGGTTACAATAATCACGTGATAGTTTACTATGTGCCCAGCCATTTGATAACTGAGTAGTCTCATTGGATCATAATGGCATGTGACCCAATGAGACTGTTCAGTTCACAGAGGTTGTTACTAAATTAATGGTGGATATCGAGTATTTTGCTGTAGTGCTGTATATTATTTCGTTAATCTATTGAACTTCAGATTTTATATTAAAAGATTTTTAAAGATTTTTTAATTTTTCTCTAATTTTATATTGATTATAGTTTATATTATCTTATTTAGCCATAATATGCTTAGGTTAGATTTTGATTAGGCTTAATGACCATGTGGTGATGTGCTGTTAGAGATATCCAATATATATATATATTTATATCTATACGTATAAATTTAATTACCTGTGTTATGTATGTTCAATTATTTATTGATTAGAGCTTATATTATCTTATTTATCTGTAATATGCCTAAGTTAGACTTTGATTAGGCTTAATGACTACATGGTGGTGTGCTATTAGATATTGACAATTATATACTATACATATAAATTTAAATACCTGCACATGTATATGTTCAATTATAAGGCAAGATAGGCTGAATCAGTTTTTATGAAATAAGCAACATATTATTTTCTAATGCCCCATAAGATTGTCACCCTCATTACCATGTATGAAGAAACTGTAGTTTCCATAGCAACACAACATTTTAATTTATACAATGATAGAATTTTACAGAAATTTTCAATTTATTTATGCAGCTACTGATTTATTATTTAATATATCAGCATTTTTCAATCTATGATAATTTTATTTCATGATTTTCACTAATGTAAGTCTTTATTATGTAGAAGAATCTGTATTTGAGATTAATTCATGTATTTCTTGATGCTCATAGTTTGAGACTATATCAAAACAACACACGAAATGACAAAGTTTTCGCACATGATATAAGTTGTATAAATTTCATAATGCCACGAAAAGGGAACTCTTTACATAGGACTGCTGTAGCTAAAAAGATCGCGTTTAATTGAGAAAATGAAACATTAGGAGATTGAACAAATTGAAAAAATTCTAATTAATAAAGAAGGGAATATTCGAAAAGAAACATATTTCAAATGGAAAACATATCTATACGGGAAAGATTTTCAGAATCCATTGAAGAAAATCCTGATTGTCATCTAAATCAGTGTTTCTCAAACTATGGGTCGCGACCCCAAATGGGGTCGCAAAAATTAAATTCAAATACTTGAATTTCAGTTTATATTTTCACAAACGTCCAATATTTAATGTATGACAACATACAGAGTGCATTCACAAAGTTTCAAGATTGGTCTGAGGATACAAAATTCATGAAACATTTTTGTACAGCGAACTAAAAGTCTTCGAAATATGACCCTTGGGCATCAACACACCACTGCCAGCGTTTTTTCCATTGTTCATAGGCTCCCTGAAAGTCTTCCCGCGCAAGGCTGTAAAGGGACCTCGTCAAAGCTGCCTGGACTGCTGGAATCATGTCGAATCGCTTTCCTTTCAGGTCTTTCTTGATCCAGGGAACAAAAAAAAGTTACTGGGAGCGAGATTGGGGCTGTAGGGGGATGCGGCAGTGTTGCCACGTTGAACTTAGCCAAAATTTCAGCGGCCGTGAGCGACGTGTGAGAGGGCGCATTGTCGTGGTGACCAACCCAATCGTCTTTGATGTCTGGTACCGATTTCTATAAATCGTCCGAAAAAGGGACTCCAGCCAGCCACGTTTGACTAATTATAATAGGTACAGTGGTTCATCTGAAAAAGGGACTCCAGCCAGCCACGTTTGACTAATTATAATATAGTAGATAGAAGATATTTGATATTAGTTATACATTCATCCTGGGTCATCCATGGTCTCATAAAGGGCTGAAACAAGTAACCCTTGTTCTTGAGTATGGCTCCATGCTGAACTGTGATGGTGAAAGACTTGTCACACGCATGGTTTGAGTGCTACTACCAAGTAACAGAATTTGCCTTAAATCTGCATAATACTGCTCTTTGCTGCTTCAATAATATTTGGCAATGTACACAGATGCCCTCTGGTTGATTTTTATTTTTCTTACTGCTTGAATAACCCAATCGGCGGTACACGCGGCAGCATCTTTTTTTTGTGATATCTCACAATCCGTAAGTGATTTTTCTACCAATGCCAAAATCGGTATTGGTTTCCATTGGAGATTTCATAGTTGACCCCTTGTGCCCCTACTGGTTGATTTTTATTTTTCTTACTGCTTGAATAACCCAATCGGCGGTACACGTGGCAGCATCTTTTTTTTTTGGAATATCTCACAATCCGTAAGTGATATTAAAAAACTTTCAAAACAAAAGTTATCTGTATTTTCAGGCAGCATCTTTTTTGTGATATCTCACAATCCGTAGGTGATATTAAAAAACTTTTAAAACAAAAGTTGTTTGTTTTTCACAGTTCTAGCGAATTATGCCAAAATCGGCATTGGTTTTCATTGGAGGTTTCATAGTTGACCCCTTGTGATGTGCCCAATCTTCCGATGTGCCCATCTACTTTTGATGGGCCCCATTCAATTTTTCAGATATACTTTGGTAATCAAAATTTTTTCCACTACTTCCTATCTCATTGCATTTCCGATCTACTTTTGATGGGCCCCATTCAATTCTTCAGATATACTTTGGTAATCAAAATTTTTTCCACTACTTCCTATCTCATTGCATTTCCGAGTAAAAAGGGTGGTATGGGTGCTAGAAAACACCCTGAATATAACTTTAATAGGGAATTTATTAAAGTTCTGCATTGTCATGTGTCTGAATTTTGAATTTGGTTTTTAAAGTGAAAAATAACTTTTTGATATTCAGTGGTATAAAAATTTTAATAAAAGTTAAAATCAAAATCTTGTTATGTGTAACTCATATTATTTTGCCTAATTTTTACATTTACGAATAAGTAACATGATATTTTCCTTTTCAAATGATAATATAGTTTATATAATATATTTTATATACATATGCAATCTTTATGAAATAAAAAGTGCAAACATGTAAAAATAATAAAATTGTAACATTGATTTTCATATTGCTTATTGTATTATTTTTGGCAATTTTTTTAGTCTGGAACCAATCTTCTATTTTCATAGATACAGTATATTTTTTTTACACATATTCTTCAGGAATATATCTATCATGTAAAAACAGAATTATGTGTATATCCCTTACTCTGTTGTTTCAGATAAATTTATGCTATTTTTGTTAAAAGAGATTTTTAAATTACATAATGACATATATTTGATTATAACAAATATGTTTTTATAAATTTTTAAATAAAGATACATTTGGCAATAAATAAATATGGAATTATGAAAATATGAATTATTCCAAATTTTTTCCTATATAACCTGTTCCTAGTTTTCTCTCATTCTGAATTTGGCTTCCACAAATACTTCAAAAGTTCCATTCAATATACCTAGCCTAGGAAATAGTGAATCAGTCCTAGAACTCAAGCAATTATAAAACTTTCTGCTCCATTCATAAACTTGCTGGAATGGCAGACATGCATCATTGTATTAAATCTTTATTTGCTGATGAATATCAATAGGTTTATATCTTCACTATCCAAAAAGCTGACGACACACATTGCTCCTCCTTTGTACATGTTCCAGTGGTAGTTCTCAAACTTAAAATGCCATCTTTACACTGCTATAATGAAATTATGCAGATAATTGTAATGCCACTTGCAAGATATTGTGTGTCATTTTAATATGCACTCAAAGTACAGTTGTGTACAATTTGTTCTCAAACTTTTATCCCATTTTTAAGGTTTTCATATGACTTGAAGAAGTCTTTACATACGAGTTCAATTTCTTTTTTTGCAGTTATTAATATCTTATATACCATATTAGTTTGGTTATCAAAAATATTAAAATAATCTTACATACGAGTTCAATTTCTTTTTTTGCAGTTATTAATATATATTTATGCAGTTTTTATGCAGTTATTAATATCTTATATACCATATTAGTTTGGTTATCAAAAATATTAAAATAATCAAAATTGAATTATTATTACTGTATAGTAGTAGACATGATCCAATCAATTTTGATCATCTTCAATAGATTCAATTTCCTAAACCAATAATGAATACATATTTCATTGAGATTAATAATATTCACATAAGATATTATCCAATCCCAAATATCAATCCCCAAAATATGTGAATATTTTTCTCTAAATACAATAATATTGCCAAGTTGTGCTTAAATTTCAAACTATTAGGTTACACATCCTTCTTAGGAACCGAAACAGCTCAAATTTTTTGTTAGAAAAACATAATAAAACCCCTCAAAAAGCTTCCAGTTACCAGCATTATATATACTGTATATAATTTTATAATTATTAATGCTAAATATCAAATTATCGATAGTTTTGCTATAGTAGTTTGGTATGCCAATAGTAATTTATATTAATGAATATTTATATATTTAAATTAAACAAACCTTCAGCATTCCACACAAAAAATTTCCCATGGCTATCATTGATATTTACCAACGTATTTACCACGTTTTCTTCCTCCATGACATTTCGTATGTCACGTGATAAACCATATGATGACAACAATCCTTGTTATTAATAAAGCTTTATTAAAATAACTTCACTTTTTATTTTATTTTACTTAAAATAAATAAATAATTTGACATATAAAAGTATTTAAATAAATTTTGAATATAAGATTCGTGTTTAACCGGTAAGTGACATAATTGAATTTTTTAATCGAAAATGAAAAATTTATTTATTATAGATAAAAAGAAACTGAATTATAAATGTTTAATTAATTTATAAAATGCTTAAAATTTAAAATATTGTAATTGATTTTAAAAAATTTCTTTTGGTTTCTTGATTCTTGCTAATTCTTTCCATTGGAGGAAATCGATATTATTGTTTAATGTGTTTTTTTGTTGATACTTAATATTAAATATTATATTTGATCTTAAAATTAATATTTTTTCATTAAAAATTATATAGAAAATATTAAATTTGATTTTATAAATTTTAAAATTGCAAACGAAAAATAAGCAACGTCACACAAAATGCCACAAAACTATTGGTCGGATTCGAAGGTGGCAAATTTGAAAAAGTGAATTGGTATTGATGTTGAACAAGGAGAGTACGTAGCTTGTAAGAATTTTATTTTTAATCATACAAGAATTTATCCATTACATTTTGGTAAGTGTTAATTTTTAAGATGATATGGATATTTAATTTAGGTTCTAATTTAAAATTTCGAAAATCATATATAAAATTCAGATGTCAAAATAAAATCAAAATTACGAATTATCGTCACCAGTTTTGTTTCGTGTTTTCTAATCTGAAATGGAGTTTAGAACTTGAGTTTATATAAAGTATTTAGGTAATTCAAATTTAGAATAAAAATTTATAACTGTTCTATCGATGAACTATTGTTATATATTTAGTTTTAAAGTTTTAATGAATTTATTATCTCAAAATTTTTTAAGGTAAATAAACCATTTACCCGCGTAAATTTTATCATATGTCAGATGAAAAACTACTAATCATGATTATTGGTAAGTCTTAAAAACCTGTATTGATATACTAAACGAAAATTGTTTGGACTAGAGTGATGAAAAAGTCTGGGAAAATTTTTTGTCAATTCATCTACAAAATTAGTTTTAATTAAGAATGTATTCTTAATTAAAACTATTGCAAGATGCTTACAATATTGAATTTTATAAAAATTTTCGTCATTTGCCAAAATGAGTTCAAGGGCAAATCAGATTTTTGAAGAGTTTTATTGTTTTGTTAACAAGTTTTCTTCTAATAATTTTCTTTATTTTTAAAAGTTATAAATCCTTTTTCCATTTGGTCTGATTCAATGATAAACATATTCTTGCTTAATTAAAATAAGTAAAATTAATTTGTCAAGCTTGTCTCATTTAAATCATAATTAGTATTCAAGTATGATTCAGTGACATTTGTTTTTGTTGATACAATAAAAATATTTTGTTGTAAAGATTTCCTCCTCACTAAGTAAAACAACCTAAAAATATAATCAAGTATTCAAATTATCAAAAATATAGATATGAAATGAAAGGCTAATTATATAATGAGCATTTGTTATGTACAGATGATGATGATAAATTTTTGGAGGATTTTTAAATCCTTTTATTTTATTCCAATATATATATAATAAAACTAAACATAGTACACTTTTATAAAGTGAGAATAAATTTAGTCTTTATTGATTAAGGCTGAATTTGGTAGGATTCTAGTTGAGCCATAGCATGCAGATCTACACATTAGAGAATCGAAGATTCGCCGCCCACCGACTGATGTATAAAATACAAATCGACAATTAAAGATTCACTCCAAAACTATCCGGGCTATCAAGATGTTTTTATTAGAATCTATATTATCAAAAACTAGGAATATAATTTCGAGTCGACGGTTGCTATCATATATCCGTGTTCTATGGCTCAACTAGAATCTTACCTTGAATTTTTATAATTTTAGATTATTCTATTTCAATATTAAATATTTAAAAATTTTTGCTTTAGTTTTTTTTTTTTTTTTTTTTTTTTTTTTTTTTTTTTTTTTTTTTTTTCAAAATTTATAGTGCTACATCCTAATTATTATTATGCATATTTAACTGCTAAAAACTTCATATAATAACAAACTAAAACTCAAGCACTTTTTGCAGTATAGTATTCTACATAACTTATTAATTAAGATACAAACGTTTTCGATGCGTTTTGCATTCTCGTCAGGTATACAACACTTTAACTTAATAAAATGTTCTGGAATGTCTTGATATTGAAAAAGATCAAGCACTTTTTGCAGTATAGTATTCTACATAACTTATTAAGATACAAACGTTTTCGATGCGTTTTGCATTCTCATCAGGTATACAACACTTTAACTTAATAAAATGTTCTGGAATGTCTTGATATTGAAAAAGTCTCTAGATTCTATTCAGTTAGTGTTGTATACCTGATGAGGATGCGAAATGCATCAAAAACGTTTGTATCTTAATAAAAGTTAAGTAGAGTACTATACTGCAAAGAGTGCTTGATTTTTAGTTTATTATTTTTGCTACATCCTAATATTTGTATAAGGAGTATTTTAGTAGCGGTACTGTACTCTGTTAAAATATCTCTTTATTTGTAACACTAACACTATCCTCAAATCAGGATGAATTGTTTTGATTATAAGAACAATGCTATAAATAGTTCAACTACTAACTTTTGAATGGCTTCACATTTTGATCCACAATATTACTAGTTTTTGTATCACTTATTTTATGCCAATTTCATTCAGAAGCTAGACAATGAAATTATTTTAGTTCAAAATGCTTGTTACCTAGATCTATCTATATCTATGAAAGATTAACCAAAAAATAAAGAACTGGAATTAACAACTTATGGCCAAATTTCTCCTATCAAAAAAACTGAGAATAGGATCCAGGATTTGATCCAGTTTCTCTAGGAAGGTCATCTGCTAGTTAGCTTTTCTGTGTCAGAAATAAAAATGTATCCCTTTTGTTATTTAATATTAATAAATTTAAATGAATATTTTGCATGTTCTAAAATTTAATCTTTTGGTAATACCGATTTTGTTATAGTTTTAATTTTTTAAGTTTTTGAATATGATTAGTTCAAAAGCTTAAATTATAAATCAAATGTAACTGAGTCTGTAGTCTGTTGAATAACATGCCACAATCATTCTAATCTCTAATAGTTTCTTTTGACTTAACAAGGATAGCTGAGAAATAAATTACCTTAAATAATCTGCAAAATAAAAAAAAACAATGGAATTATGGAAAATATTCTATTATTTAAAAAGAAACAAGAAATTGATTTATTTTTCTGCAAGAAATTATTGCAATGTTTTTAATTTCATTCTAATTTTTATTACCAAGTATTTATATATGATATGATAAAGAAATGAATCTGGGGATGCTTTAAAAAATCTTTGATAATACATCTAAGATAAAACAAATTAAACATCACTTCCAGGTTGCAGATTAACCCCAATTAATTTACAATCTAGATGATTGGGAATCTACTGTAACTGACAATTTAGAATTTTGTAAAGAATATTGAACTATTTCCTGAAATTTTGAACAAAATATTGTATTAAACATTAGAAGTAAATTTCTATAATAGTAGTTTAGTTGTATAATTTCTGGATATTTTATAACAATCAGATTTGTTCATAATCTAATTTTTTCAAATTAGAAAAAGAATATTTCAAATTATTGAACTACATTATAACATTTAAGTTTCTATACAATGATTTAAGTGGCATTCATTAATTATCATGTTCAAAGTGGCTATTTAGATATGAATGTTGTGGCCATTATCCAAATCCGAAAACGAGGCTAATTAATCAAATTACTCAATTCCAATAATTACTTAGCATTTTCAAAAATACATTCTGTATAATTAAATATTTAGAAATAGCATGGATTATTAATTTAAGATTAATATAAACAATAATTGAAAGCCATATTTTTCAATAAGCTGGCTTTATTTTACTAATATCTTTGGGAAAAAATTCTTGCTGAAAGTTCTAATCAATTTTTATCATATTTTCATCAATTTCAAAATTACCTGTTTTAATTTTTTGTATGTCATCTGTCATTACCAAAATTTTCATAACTATTTTTTTCTTAGAGCAATAACTTCATTAAATTTTTCAATTGAAACTGGTTTAACATGCCAACAGAATTTATATCTTTTTTTTTCCACCTTAAAATTAAATATGTAGTAAAATGTTTTTGCTTGTTCTGTTTAAAGTAGAATAGCCATTCTTTAATATTTATATGAAGTTATGATATTGCATATTTATATTCATTCTATGTATCATAACAGTAAAAGATCCTCAATCTGTACAAACTACAATACCAAAACTTTATTGGAACCGATGAGAAAATATTCAAAAATTCAATTATTTTGTTAATTTTTCAGTGTGGACACTTCTTGATTTATAAACATTCTTGTTGCATTTGTACTTGTAAATATGAAATTTCAAATCTTCGAATTTTAACTTTGAGAGCAGAATGCTCTAGTAACCAATACAGTATAATATAAAATTATAGTTAACATATTGGACACTATTTCAAGATGGTAGTGATTATACCAAAAAAAAATACTTTATAATTGGAATATTTATTTCAAATCTGTGAAATAAGAAACTTTTAATTGGTCCAATTATGAAATATAATATATTACAAAATATATAAAGTTATTTCATTATTTTTGGAGGCAAAATAACTATAGCATTTGAGTTAAAAACAAAAAACTTGCATATAAATTTAAGCTCATAACTCAAGGAGTATCTGTAATAAATATAATACTTATAGATATTATTGAAATACAGTAATATCTCAATTTATGTAAATTCGGAGATACGTAATTTCTTATCCTGCTCCCTTGGCCACTTGTTTGTTTCACAATTGCATAGTGCATATATATGTATGTACATATTTCATTTGTTGATTAAGAGCCTTTAATTACAACAACATATAAACTTTTATAATTTATTGTTTTCTGGGTAATAAAAAGCCAGTTAAGAACCTAATACATATGTACCTGAAATTAGATTTAGGAATCTGTTAGTACCCTGACTTACGTTAATGCTTCCCAGTTTCACCTATTACATAACTCTGGGGTATTACTGTAATTCTAAACATTTTCAATCCTATTTGCAGTACATAAGCTCCCCTTTTAACAGTTAATATATTTTCTCACTATAATTATTAGCTTTCATTCATGTATGTTAAATGAACATTTTTGGTAGACTTACGTTAATGCTTCCCAGTTTCACCTATTACATAACTCTGGGGTATTACTGTAACTCTAAACATTTTCAATCCTATTTGCAGCACATAAAAGGGAGCTTAACAGTTAATATTTTCTCACTATAATTATTAGCTTTCATTCATGTATGTTAAATGAACATTTTTGGTACTGTTTATGAAACTTTTTTGTAATAACCTAAACTGTGAATTGTTTGTTGTTCAAAGTTAGGAAAAAAAAAAATATTTAATATCTGCTAATTCAATAATTGAGGACAGTTTGGGTTTTTTTAAAAATAACCTCTAAATTGTGAATTGTTTGTTGTTCAAAGTTTTATTTATTTAAGTAGAAAAAAAAAGATATTTAATATCTGCTAATTCAATAATTGAGGACAGTTTGGGTTTTTTTAAAGGATTTTTTTTATTATAGTCTTGTAATATTAATATATGTATATATATAATTTATTTTAAAATTCTCTTTTTAATATAAGAATTTTCTGATGAGATGAGAAATATATTTAAATAAACTTTTTTTTTTATAGCTATTTGCAGGATTGCAAGAATAGATACAATATTTTAGTATTTGTAAATAAATGGAATCACCTGAACAAAGGATCTCCCCTATTTTATCACAAAACAAATGGCAGTTACTAGCACATGAAGCTAGTACACCGTGTCCATATTTTACAAGTGATGAAAGTGGCTACTGTACAAATGGTACACTTTGTGATGATGATGAATCTCCAGAAATTCAAACATTTGCAATGCCTACTAGATTAAAATCCTCATCCAGTTTTGTTGCAGCCAACATTATTTATTATTCTCCAGATGAAAGCATAAATTACGGGAAAAATTTAACTTGTAATTTAATGACTGATACGCCATCTGTGAACAAAAGGAGTCCAAATACTATAGTACCTCTAAGTGGGCAAGAGGTAGGAAAGAAACATATTGATTTTCTGAATGAATTAAGTAATAGAAGAAATTGTCTTCATATTATATCAAAAATCTTACGTTATTTGTCGCCATTTGAATTATGTAAAGTATCTTGGGTTAGTAAGGCTTGGAGAAATGTCTGTCTGAATGATGATTATTCAAGAAGTATTGTAGAAAATTATCTTCATATAAAGCAAAACCTTAAGGAAGAAGAAAAGGTAAATAGTTATTTTCTTAACATTAGTATATCTATTTTACATTTTGACAAATATATTAATTTTTCACTTTATGATATAATCTAATAATTTAAAAGTTGATAAATGTTTTACTTATAATTTTAATAGTGCTTCCCGGATATAACGTTCTCTTTTATACTGCGGGTCTTTCCTGTTCCCCATTTGTTTGAAAGAAATTCTGAGAAAAATATAATACATTGCATAATCAACGTCCATCCGTCACAATACGAGGATGGATTGCAGAAAAAGGAAGATTACGAACCTTCTTGGATAAATTGGACAGCTTTCTCTTATTCTCTAATTTAGAATCACTAAATTAAAAAGAAGAGAAGCTGTCGGTTATAGTGCAGTTGTCTTATAACACAGGTCGGATCATCACCCTGCAAACCCATGTTATAACAGAGGACCACTGTACATCAAATCTAATATGCTATTTTGGCTACTCTAATACAGGGCTGATAATCTCATTTTAAGATAATATTCTTAGAAAAAATGCTTTTTATAAAGAGCTAAAATTATTTCTAGAATTGGAAATAATTCTAAAAATAATTTCTTCATAATAGTTAATATTCATTTATTCATAATTCAAAATATTGATGCAATATTTCTTATTCTAGAAGATTTTGTAGTATAAGAAATTTGTTAATATAAGTAATTTATTTACTGCAATGAGTTGATACATAATCTTTGACAACTTTTATTGCACAAGATACTCTTGCTTTAACAATTGTCCAAAATAGGCAGAATTAAATTCATTTTGTATTATATTTCTCCAAAAAGTTTTCTTTAAAAAATGTTTGTTTCAAGTTGTAGAGGTTGGCAGCTTTTTCTTCTACAATAAAGTAAATAATCCCATCAGCATAAAGTTAATGAAATTTACCTGAAAATACAAAAAAAATTTGATCATATAAAATAAAACAAATCTTTAAATTAAAATTGTTTAAGGTTTTGAATTTTTTGATTTCTTGGGAAAAAAGATTAATTACTATATATATAAGCAATAATTATTAATTAAAGAGTTTATTCTGTTTTCCAATAATTAATCCAACTCTATTTTAAAACTTAATTTACTGATATCTGAATTAATAAACTTAAGATTGTTTGTTTGTTTTGATAGCTATTTGTCATTGTCGTATTATATAATTTGAATAACTTTTTTTTTTTTTTCAAAAATTTTGCATCTAGAATTAGATTATGGTTTATAAATGCCTAGAGTATATAAATATATAAATGTTATAACGGACTGTAAATGCCATTTTCTTTATAGTTCATCAACATAAAAATTTGCATTGAAATTATGAAAATGCTGGATATCTAATGAACCAACACTATAAGAAACATATAATGCAACCTATTTTAATAATAGAAGTTCTAGTAAAAAACATAATTGTGATCCGTTAAATGTTAAAATATGCACACTATATTTAAGCAATGAATAAAAATAGTTTGTTCTCGGTCAAATGACATGGAAATGGCTACATTTGGATCAGTAATAGCTTTATCATTCTTTATTTAAAAAAATCAGCTATTCTGTCTATTAATAACTTTTGAATCAATTGGTAGATTTTTATAAAATTTAGTGAGAAATTCTATTGAAGTTTGATTCAATGCCCATTTTTAATATTAACCTTTTAACAACTTAAAAATCATGAATATTAAAATTTGAATCCATTTTATGAAATTCAGTGATGCCATGTAATGTGCCAAATTCATTTCAAAGTGGTAAAGACCAAGCAAATTTTTTTTAGAACTGTCAATAATTGGACACTTGAAATTAATTTTAATTTTTCTGCTAATTAGATATTCATTAGAATCACATATAGTTAAAGTTATTATGATTTGCACTTACGACAGCCAAAAATTACTAAAAATTCTCTAATTCAACTTTGCTTCTTCATATACATACATATATCACATTGTTTTTAGTACACATCATAGTATTGCCATTAGTTGGCAAGCAAAACTTTATTACTGTATTTTGTAATTGTCATGTCCAATAACAGAAATAGTACTACTGATAAAAATTTCAATGTAAAAAAAGAAGGCAAGGAAAGCTTTGTTTAACCATTTTTAAATTAAATAGAAAATTTATGAAAATATTAAAACAAATCAAGAATTAGTCCTCAACTTATGGCAGAGACTTTGGAACGGAACCTCATTATAAGTTGAGGATTACCTGTACATATTTTTGGATAATACAATTATTTATATACAGTTTCAAACATATTTTCATTGCACCTTTTTACCCTAATTTTTTTAAATAAACTGACCTTATAGAATATTTTTTTCAGTAAGTTTTTTATAAATCTGAAAAAAGAGCAATAAACTTTACCTATTCCAAAATGAAAAGGAATGTGAATTAGACTAACCATAATTTATTGGAATATGAATTAGGATTTGCTCATCCACATAGTCTGTTGGCACTATCTTATGTAAATAGATCCTAAGGCCATTGGAAACTATTTTTTTCATCTGATAAAATAATCTTCAGAAACAAAGATAAAAAAATTATAATATACACATGTGCATCTATTTTATGCTGAGGATACATTTCTGGAAACAAGTTTTTTATTTGAATCAGTGCTAAGTGGAATTGTTATATAGGAATTTCCAATTTACATACACAATCTGAATCAGTCAAAAAAATAAACATTACAAAAAAATTATGAAACATAAAACTTAGGTCTAGATGTATGATGTACAATAATTTTTGACCCATCAAACTGGTCAAAAATTATAACAGAACCATGGATGAAATTTGAATCAGTGCTAAGTGGAATTGTTATATAGGAATTTTCAATTTACACACACAATCTGAATCAGTCAAAAAAATAAACATTAACAAAAAAATTATGAAACATAAAACTTAGGTTTTGATGAACATAAAACTTAGGCTAGATGTACGATGTACAATAATTTTTGACCCATCAAACTGGTCAAAAATTATAACAGAACCATGGATGAAAGCAGCACAGATTAGAAGATATTTCGAAAAATTTATAAACTTAGGTCTAGATGTATTATGATGATTGCACCTTATAACGTTATGGCACTATATTGTTCCTAATAATATTGTAACAAAACTGAACAAATCAAGAAGAAAGTAAGAGAATCTTGTAAGTGTAGTTACTGTTTCTTCATTTTATAATTTGAATCTGCAAAGAATTAAAAAACTTTTACAAGAAAAGGACTAAATATAATCAAGATACTAAAACTCAATGTGTAAAAGAAAAATTTATGGATTTGTGTTCTTTAGTTATGAATCTAATGCATTAATAACTTTTTGTAATTCACTAAAATCACTAATAATTCTTTGACAATTTTGAGGGATATTATTTTAAGATATTTCTTAAACAGTAAGTAGGAATGTTTATAAAAAGTGAATTATCAGGATTCATTTGTATAAGAACCTCTTATTTATGTAGTTAAATCTTATAACTTGTATATGGTAAATTGATTAAACTGTTTGTTTACGGTAAATTGATTAGACTGTTTTTAGTCATACCCTTAATATTGTCCCTGAACAATTACAATAATATTTAACAATTTATTTTCATTGAATATATATTTTAGAACTTTAACATTTTTATAAATTTTAATAAGTTTCATTTTATTTTTAAGGAAAATGCAATTTCTTTCAAAACTCCATCAACTGATAAAATTTTAAGGAGGACTCCTTTCAATAATGTACAAAATATGCTTTTAAAGGAATATGGAATAATGCAAGAAAAGAAGAATATTTCTTGGCCAAAATCAAGATACCAGTTATTTCAAGAGGTAAAAGAAAATATATTTAAAAAATTAGTTAAGTCTGAGATATAATAATTTAATGCTTTTTATTTCATTAGGAAGCAAATAAATTACACCCTGGAGAAAGATTGCAGATTTGTCCTAGATGTGGTTCTCCATCTAGAGTTATCACTGTCGAACAAAGAGGATTATGTTCACAATTATCTTGCTCTTTTGATTTTTGTATTATTTGCTTAAATGAATTTCACCAACAGTTATCTTGCAAGATTAAATCAAAACCCACAGGTAAAAGTCATTCTATAGGTAGCAAACAATCTAAACGAAAACTGAAGCGGCTATGAATTGTTTTATTAATTTTTTAAGGATATTGTTGTGTATAGTTTCTTTTTAATTTGTTTTTCTATTGTAATTTTATTCTTCTACAACTATATTGTTAATTTATAAACATTTGTATATTTTTTAATGTATTTTACAACTTTCATATCCAATGTTCTTAAAATTTAAATAAAAGTTGTATTATTAATGCTGCCATTTCTTTATTTGCCACACTGAATGCTAAAAGCCCATTTTCATAAATGCAAAAGTCAAACTAAAATCTTGTAATTATAAATTTATGCAGTACAGTACTCTAAACTGCACACATTATATAAAAACTTTCACAAAATTTGATATGCAGAAAACTCCTAGCATCTAGAGTTGGAGATTTTTTTGGACTTTTATTCCGACAGTTTTGTTAATTTTAATTGCTTGTCTTTCTCTTCTATCTTTGTTTATATAGAATTAAAACAATTTTCAAATTTATAATTGAACTTTTATATAAAAAAAAACTGTTTATATACTGTACAGTATATAAATATTCCTTTTTTTAAATATTTTTTTCCAATTAAATCACTTTTTATTGAAAAATTATAATTTTAAATCTATAAAGGATTATTGTAAAATTGGCTGGATTCTGCTTTTCACGGAATTGCCAAATGTGATACCATTCGATAGATCTCATCAAACTGATCAAAAATTAATGCACAGATTAGAAGATATTTCGAAAAATTTATCTCAGAATTGGTAAACGAACCATGTACCCTGGCCATAATTGAACGAGAAGTAAAACGTCACTTGACCATCATCGTAATGACGAAAGTGACCATCATCGTAATGCTAACCTGCTATGGTTTTTACACCTTGTTTTGAAAGTCCAAAAATACGCCGGGAATTGTTCTTACGATTATGTGGGCTATGATTTATGCTATTATATATACATTAATTTATAATATATATTTGCATAAGATGTATAATTACATCATGAAAGCCAAGGAGTTTGAATGTAATTCTTGCGTGACACTTTCAAGATGTATTACAGTAAACACCCGTATAACGTGTTTTCTTGTAACACGAATTCATATAACGAAATTGCTCTTCTATAACACGTAATCATATAATTTTATATCTTGAAAGTGTCACTGTCTCTTTCAAGATGGCGTCGCGCACAGTTATCGATACTTCGTTCTGATAAGTACTTTTTCATATAACTACTTATCGGTTCCGTTTTCGCGATAATACTGATTTACTACTAGTAATATGATAAAAAAATATTATGCAAAAATCTCGGATTTCGTGAAAAGCAAAATCTTGCCGCAAAATTTATTTTTACCTTTTTTTCTGAGGCGTTTTTAACTTTAAATCCAAGAACTATTTAAAAAAAATAGCTGTTTTTGTAATGAAAAATTTAAAATTGACACCACCGAAACATTAATATACATCCTTGTACATACTGCAATTTTTTAGCATCATAAATCGTTTGCTAAATTTTAAATCTAATAACGCAATAAAATATCTTAAAAAATGAAGTTTAGATTTTTCTAAACATTATTCAACAATTTGACAATTCCCAAGCTAGTTACGCCACCTGTTGTAGATAGGTGCGAAATTTAAGATATATTCCTGATATAAAACTGAATTAATTCTCTACTTTGCAAACTTTTTTAGTAAGATGAATTTCCTGAATCGTAAAAATAAAGGTCGACCGAATGGCTGCGTGGTAAACCTTTGGCTTATCACCTGGAGGATCCGGGTCCCACTCCTCCAGTTTTTCAGGAGGGATCCGGGCCCGGCCTGTTGAACCCCATATTTCAACCATCCGGTTGACCCCATCATGGATACTGGCCAGCCTGTGATGGGCGCTATAAGTGGCCGCCGCCAGATACAGAATATCCCATGAGGATATGGCGGCGTAATATAACTAACCTAACCGTAAAAATAAAGCGATAGAAGCTTGAAAAAACTCGACTGTTAAATTGGAACATATTTCAGTTTTGTTTCGAAAGAATACGGAACGATAAAATTTGATAAACAGGCGGCCCTCGAGTTTCGTATAATTCTCTATTTCGTTACATAGTTAAATTTTTTATTGATATGTATCCCAAAAATGTGCGTACTTTTTTTTGTTAACAAATGACGCCACTTTCCATTCAGGTAGAATACTATATGACGGGGCGAAACAAGCCCTTCCACATGCTGCCCACCCCTGCGGAGGGGTCAGCCGGATTGTGGAGGACATGGATTTAGATTTCACAGACTGCCCACCCCTGCGGAGGGGTCAGCCGGATTGTGGAGGACGTGAATTGACGGGCCGAGCCCGGACCCCATGATAAAAAATTTCGAGGGGTGGGACCCGAGACTCGAACCCGGGTCCTCCAGAGTGGAAAGCCGAAGCGTTTCCACGCTGCCAATCCGGCCGACAATGTGCGTACTTGTAGCACTTTCCCCTCATCTGCGTCATTAATCCTGCCGACGCCACAGGTTTATTCTTGAATTTGGAAGTGTGTTGTAAAATAAATACCTTATTGAAAAACTTTTGTGTTTTTTCTTACATTGCTCTACTTTCGTACATAATTCAAGAACCAATTAAGTACGAAAGTCGAGGACCGCCTATATACTCCCACAGGTTTATTCTTTATTTTACAACACACTTCCAAATTCAATACATTATTGAAAAACTTTTGTGTGTTTTTTCTTACATTGCTTTACTTTCGTACATAATTCAAGAACCAATTAAGTACGAAAGTCGAGGACCGCCTATATACAAGCATGGTCTATAAATATACAGTATACGTCATTCCACTTCGACGCCATTGCTGTAAGATTTTGAAATCCCATCACTAGAGGAGCTGTATATCACGTCGTACTGAATTCGTACTTGTAGTCTGATCTAGATTGTTGTTTGAGAACTGATTTTATTTTTTGACGAAAAATGCCAATATGTTGTTTTGTGCCTGGCTTCAATTCAGGATATAAATCCTGTAAGAAAAAACACCATAGATATGTTCAAGGTAAAACAAGGAAATTATGAGGAGCTCAGGGAATGGAAACAACTTACACCACGAGCAGATCGTGAATTTACGTTTAAGGATTCAGTATGCGATCTTCATTTTGATTAGAGATATATTAGAAACGTCTACAATCATATTATATGGTAGCAGATGTGATATCTCATATTTGGAATTTTATTTTCGGTAGATCTATAAAAATTTTCAAATTCTTCTAACTAATATATGGGGTGTTTTTGAGCACCCGTACCACCCTTTTTTCTCGGAAACGCGATGAGATAGGAAGTAGGGAAAAATTTTGATTACCAAAGTATACCTGAAGAATCGAATGGACATGATAAAAATTTTGTGGGCCCATCAGAAGTAGGGGCACAAGGGGTCAACTATGAAACCTCCAATGGAAACTAATGCCGATTTTGGCATAATTGGATAGAACTGTGAAAAACAAACAAAACTTGTTTTGAAAGTTTTTAATATTACTTACGGATTGTGAGATATCACAAAAAAAAAAGATGTCGCCGCATGTACTGCCGATGGGACTATTCAAGCAATAATAAAAGGAAGAATCTGACATAGGGCATCTGTGTATATTCATGAGCTCATAAAGGGCTGAAAGAAGTCCAGATACCCTTGTTCTTGAGTTTGGCTCCATGCCGAACTGTAATAGCGAGACTTGTCACACCTGCGATTCGAGTGCTACTACTGAGTACCATAATTCGCCTTAAATCTTCGTATTACTGCTCTTTGCTGCTTCGATAATGTTTGGCAATGTACACGGATGCCCTCTGTCTGATTTTTATTCTTCTTACTGCTTGAATAACCCAATCGGCGGTACACGCGGCGGCATCTTTTTTTTGTGATATCTCACAATCCGTAAGTAATATTAAAAAATTTCAAAACAAGTTTTGTTTGTTTTTCACAGTTCTATCCAATTATGCCAAAATCGGCATTGGTTTCCATTGGAG
>AYEL01086909.1:0-57563 GCA_000484575.1 Olivierus martensii
CTCAGCCAGGGGAGATGAAACTGGGGTATGAATGAATATTATGAAACCCCCACGGGATGGGACTGCACCTACCAGGGATCAAGAGGCCCCGTCAGGTGGGGGCCCACTCTTAAACAGGCCCGGTTTCATCTCCCCGGTGGGCTGCACATCTCCCCATGGGACCGGGGTCCCCGTGGGGTGGGGCAGCACCCCTGTGAAGGGGATAGTTTACAGCATGATGAATGGTTATAATTTCTTTGTGTGATATCTACCAGGGATCAAGAGGCCCCGTCGGGTGGGGGCCCACTCTTTAACAGGCCCAGTTTCATCTCCCCGGTGGGCTGCACTCAGTTTCATCTCCCCATGGGACCGGGGTCCCCGTGGGGCGGGGCAGCACCCCTGTGAAAGGGATAGTTTACAGCATGATGAATGGTTATAATTTCTTTGTGTGATAAAATACAAGTTCAGATGAATGGATGCAAAAGGCAAACTGACCATTTCTGGATTTCCGGGCCAAAATTGCCAGTAGTCTATTGCAATACAAAGTCATGGTAAGAAAATGGGAAAGACTGATGTCTAAAAAAACAGAAAAGTAGAAACAAAAAATTCTGAGTAACATGACAGCTACCACAGACATTCTATTTGATAATTACGGGCTCTTGCCTGAACATGCAAATAAAAAAAAATAGATGTAAGTTATGTATAAAAGGATTTTCTGGAATAAAATGCACTAAATATAATGTACATTTATTCAACACAAACAACAAAAATTGTTATTTAAGTTATCACATTGAAAAATCAAATTTATAAACTATTGTTATTTTCCTATTATTTTATTACTACCTTACTAAGAAAGTGCAATTAAAAATTATAATGCATTCTAATATTATATATATAAATATAACCAAACAATTTTTCTTGAAATAAATACGATTTCTTTTCTAATCATGTTTTCAACATATACTTCTCATCCCAATGTTGCCATATGGCAACATATTAAAAATTTGTTTATAAATATAAGTATTTTTTTTCATATTGCAATATAAATCTAGATATTTTAGAAAACACAAAAACTAACAAAAGAATTTTTTTCATCAATTATTAATAATTTGGGCTGGAAAGGGTTAATAAATTATAAATTATTTTCTTCATAATTTCAAAAAATAACAGAACTATATGAAAAGATGCTCCTTCGAAACCTGATAAACACTGAAAATAATTATATTCGAAAAATGTAATTCGATTATAAAAATGAAGATTGAAAAAGTTAAAGATAAGAAAAGGGGAGGATTAGTAGTAACTCCCGAAACTTTAAGCCCTTTATTTAAAATTTATTTTGAAATTATATCTTAAAAAGGATTTTCAAAATATTATCAACAAGTGGCTCCAAAGGTTTTTGAAAATTCTGCTTAAAATTATTTTACAGCTAATAAACTTGAAAAATTTATTCATCTACATTAATAAGGTGGATGAAGAATATGTTAATTAATAAGTAATTTAATTATGAATACTATAATACAGTATAATTTCATAATATTTTGGTTAATTGATAGTAAAGAACATAAGTTTTCTTCTATAACAACACATCAATATTCATTATTATTAATTTTTTTTTGGCATATATAAATTCAAATATAAATTTGAATTTTAAAAATATAATTCTATTTTAAAAAAATGTAAATCGGATAATTTATAATTACAATTTGTAATAAATAGTATTCAATAAAATGTGAAACTAATCAGGTAAGAAATTTTTTATTAGTGCTTTAAACTTTCAATGAAAAAACCAATCTGGAAAGAATTAATTTCCCTATTTTTCGAACATAATTCTTATTTTGGAATGATTAATGTTGGGTTATTAAATATCTACTATAATTATCAAATATGGATCTAAGGTAGAACTATACATTTTTTACCATCAGGGGTAGTAAACCTTGAACTTCCGCCATTAAATGTTTATAGTTGCAAACTAAAGCTATAAACTCTAACAACTAGTTATAAACATTTTTTAATGCTTACAATTAGCTATTAAAATTATAAGATGGATGTCGAAGTCACAAAGGAAAGTGTCATCTTTTTAACTCTAACAATATAAATTCGAACTCCCTTTTTTAAATCTAATAACATAGATTAATGTTATTTGTGCTTATTTATGCTTTTCTAATTATTACATTTTGTAGCTGATACAAGTTAAAGAAACGAAGTTAGTCTTTTTATATATACAATGTATACAGGGGCTTTCAGAAAAAATGCGAGGCCCGGGGCAACTAATATTTCTGAGATCCTTCAAGAAATAAAATAAAATAAAAAATTGACAAATATACAGTGATAAGTGTACAAGAAAATCGAAAACATTGTTAGAGAACTTCAAATTTTGACAAACACTAAAGCTCGAACAGTACAAAAATATACAAATATATTTTTTTCTAACATTGAGTTATAAATTGAAGCCCACTAAAAATCGTGAGGCCCGGGGCACACCCCTCTTACTCTCGTCTGATAGCCACTGAGTATATAATTTCGTTATAAATTCCATGAGAGTAATAGAACATTGTTAGAGAACTTCAAATTTTGACAAACACTGAAGCTCGAACAGTACAAAAATATACAAATATATTTTTTTTCTAACATTGAGTTATAAATTGAAGCCCACTAAAAATCGTGATGCCCGGGGCACACCCCTTTTACTCTCGTCTGATAGCCACTGAGTATATAATTTCGTTATAAATTCCATGAGAGTAATCCATAAATTATAAAACACGATTTATGATTCATTTTATATTGGTTGAAAATATTTTTATTTATTCATTTATACGAGTACAATCCTGTGTTAACATTTTTCCAGAATTATTATTAAAAAGAGATAATTGCATCCATGAAGTTTATACAGCGCAGCGTGAAGAAAAACTTCGTCGTAAAATTTTGTGTACTAATAGGAGACCTCGAAACAAGTCGAAAATGTCTAATGGCACATGGTCTAACTGGCAACCGTTTTCGAGTTATAATCCTTCAAAGCTAGCCAATCACCATCAAGTATACAAAACGTCACCATGCGTCGCGTTGCCAAGACGCGTCGCTCTCCTACTTACTACCAGGTAATAAGAAAGCGAGCGATGCGTCGTGACGCGTTGTGTACTCTATGGTGATTTCTAGCTTTAAAGGGTTATAACTCGAAAACAGTGCCATTTAGACCATGTGTTCATTAGACATTCATGAAGTTTATACAACGCAGCGTGAAACGTTGCGCTGTATAAACAAAATTTTACGACGAAGTTTTTCTACTTCGTCGTAAAATTTTGTGTACTAATAGGAGACCTCGAAACAAGTCGAAAATGTCTAATGGCGTATGGTCCAACTGGCAACCGTTTTCGAGTTATAACCCTTCAAAGCTAGCCAATCACCATCAAGTATACAAAACGTCACCTTGCGTCGCGTTGCGAAGACGCGTCGCTCTCCTACTAACTACCAGGTAATAAGAAAGCGAGCGATGCGTCGTGACGCTTTGTGTACTCTATGGTGATTGCTAGCTTTAAAGGGTTATAACTCGAAAACAGTGCCATTTAGACCATGTGTTCATTAGACATTTTCGACTTGTTTCGAGATCCCCTATCAGTACACAAAATTTTACGACGAAGTTTTTCTTTCTTCCTGTATACAGTACAAATACACATATTGTATATAGTATAGCTAGTTTTTCATATAAAATCTATTGATAAAAATTCTACAGAAATCTCTGAACTATTTTGAATAATCAGATAAATGCTACATATCTCCATACTTAAGTTATTTTTATTGTTGACAGAACTTTCGAACGGTTAACATAATTAAATGCAATAGAAACAGTTTCCATTTCTATGCGATTACTCTATTGAATTATTAATTTGCCCTAATTATTTTTTTAAAGCATAGCTTTGTAGATAGTGAATATGTAACGATGTTTATCTACATTATAGTGATCGGAAAACTAAATTAATATACATATTAATTAAATGATAATTAGCTTGAAATTTTAATTACTTTTTAAATATTGAAATATAAGACTAACCTTTCCTAAACCATGAACTTCCGCCATTAAATGTTTATAGTTGCAAACTAAAGCTATAAACTCTATAAGCATTAAATATTGAAATATAAGACTTACCTTTCCTAAACCATGAACTTCCGCTATTAAATGTTTATAGTTGCAAACTAAAGCTATAAACTCTATAAGCATTTTTTAATGCTTACAACTAACTATTAAAATTATAAGATGGATATTAATGATTAAGTTAATTAATTCATATTCTAATAGCATTTTATAAAAATAAACTATTGATGATTAAAACTTAAAATTGGATGGATTCGATAACCATACAAATAATTTGGAAAAAATCGAAAAATTCTGGGCATTTTCCAAAATATAAAATTAATAGTCAAAACTTAACGAATTATCTTAAAACAGAATAGAAATTACTCTTTATCTATTTTAATAATCAATTATTTTAAAAAAAATAATGGCAGAATGCACATTGGGCTAACGGTTTCTATTTAAGATAGTTATCTCAAAAAAAGACTCTTCCACATCCGGTTTGTGTCAGACACGTTGACACGATGCGAACTAAAATGACCGTGACCCTTTCTACAGCCGCTGACGGGTTCAATGACTGCCAACGGATGCAAAGTAATTTCTTACCTAGAAAAGTAAGTATGGTTATTTGCTCGAAATGAGATATGGAGCAGTGACAGTTCGTGGTCAGATGATAAACTTCTGAGATCGAGGCTGTAAGCTAACAAGTAAATCTCGTTCTACCTCCAGCTCCGCTTCATAATAAACAAAGGTGAATGCGGATGAACAGATTTATTTAGTAGCAGGTAATAATCATTAGTAGTAAATTAGCTTTAATTTTATTTTATCGTAATTAATAATTATCACTTTTATTTTGTCCTTCATATTTATTAATGATTATTATTTATTATATAATTAATAATCTAATAATAGTTGATTAATGTTTAAAATTAAAGATCCTGTATAGAATTTTTTAAATATTGTTAATTTAAATTCTACTTTCGAAAGTGCTTCATTATAAATGAAAGAACATTTATAATAAAAAATTTTTTAGGATTCTAACTTTGATTGCCTCACGTTTTCGCGGCGCTACGCGCGCATATTACAGATGGGCGCGTTCCAAACCTCAACAGCTAGTCATCAATGATTAGTCTCTTTGTGACGTCAGAAATAACTCAACATCAGCTTGTTTGTTTCTGTTTAACATCGTTGTTTCTGTTTGACGATGATAATGATTTGTACACTCTCTAACTTTTAAAATCTTATCACCTAGCACGAACTACTTTTTCTGCGAAGTTAGAAAACGGTGTAAACCGATGCTAAATTACACTCTCTAACTTTTAAAATCTTATCATCTAGCAAGAACTACTTTCGTTAGCGGTGATGTAAACCTATGCTAAAAAGTCATCGCAATCTAGAGGTGGTGAGTGTGTGTTGACATCAGTTTTATACCGTTTTCTAACGTCGCAGAAAAAGTAGATTATGAAAAAAAACGACAGGCATTACGATGCGCTATAACGCGACTTATTATTCATAGACGCGTCGCACTGGAGTCAGATGCGTAAACGCGTGGCAGTCAAAGTAGAATCCTACTTGAAAAACTTCATTATAAGCGTTTTTTTTTCAAGAAATCAATTTATTTGTAAAAATTGATTTAGGAATTTTCTAATTGTTCAATTAGATATTCTTAATTAATAATTATGCAATTAGTTTTTAAAAGATGTAGAAAAAAATTATAAAATTTTATAAAATAGATGAAATCTTTTAATAGAAAATGAAGACGTTCGTGGTTTTAGCTGTTTTATCGTGTTTATTCATGCATAATGGTAAGTTACACTCTATTAATTATCCTCTTACAAAAAAATATTCACATTCAGTATCCAAAATAAATTCAATGTTTGGTTTCACTTGATTTCAAGTGATTTACCTAAGGTAACATTTTGTTCTATTGTACATCTTATCTCTCGTCTAAAAAAACAAAGCTGAGATTATTTTGAAAAATTGGCTAATTATTTCCTAATTTGTCTTTATTTTTGAAATTATATCAATCATCTGTCTCTCTGTTATTTTTATACTAATAACTGTTTAGCCATCCAAATCCAATTGTTTAAAATATTCGTTTTTTTGTAATTTTGCTATAAATTGGTTACAGAAGTTATGTTTTCTTTAAGAAATTTTAGACTTTGCAATCTATACTTGACGACAGCATCGAAAGTCAGTATTGAGTCTATGGGAGCGGCATATTTTTGTAATTTTGCTATAAATTGGTTACACAAGCTATGTTTTTTTAAGAAATTTTAGACTCTGCAATCTATACTTGACGACAGCATCGAAAGTCAGTATTGAGTCTATGGGAGCGGTATATTATCAACTTTAGTGACGGTATTAATGCACACGGAATAGTCAATTTCTATGTAAAAGGTAACAGCCTCAGTAAGAACAGTGTTTATTTTTATGTAATCCTGCCTCTGGGTTTTCAGTTTCAAATAAATATTTCAATGCAATTTGTTACTATTGACGGTTAATCATGCAGCCTTTCGAGAACGACTTTAAGGCAGGTTTACACCAAGCGCAAGCGTTACTGCCACAAATGTTTTGTACGGCGTAGAAATGTGCGCCGCAAAACATGACGCCACCAAATGCCGATGAAAAGCGCTGATCTGTTCTCTTAAAACGATCGGTGTTCCGCCTTCTTCCCGTGGTGCATTTGTACTCTGTCGAAAGAAAATGGAGGAATTGAAAACCGGCATGTCCAAAGCCAGCGTTGGTCTAAAACTTAAACATAGTTGACGTCTCACGGCGCACATGCTTCAGGTCTCGGCGTTCACTTTGCAGCACATTAAAGACTGGGTCTCACAGGCGTAAAACGCGACGTAAATACGTCGGCGTATCGACGCTGATGAAATCACTTCCTGTATATTGCTAGATGCTGCATCGTTACGCTGGAGATGACTTTTCTTCAACTTTATGCGCTGCGCAAAGAGTACGTTGGCCATTCGTCCAATCAGAAGAGAGATTGTTTTATTTCGTAATTCAATATGGCGAGTGAGAAGATACTTATACGCGTTCAATAATGAAGCATTTCTGGAAGAAATGAGAAAATATCGATTCCTTTACGATAAAAAAATGTCCGATGATGATAATAAGCTATCCATGTTGAATCAGCTAACTTCAAATGATATCACAGTAATTAGCCAATAGCTAAACGATGTCGTTTATTTACGTGGCGTCGTACGCTTTCGATCTGAACATCAGTAGCTCGACGTTTCGTACGCGACGCATTTACGTCAGCGTACTGACGTAGCGTTTTACGCCTGTGAGACCCAGCCTTAACGCTAGGTATGAACAGTCACACGACGCAAAAAGGGCGGTGTTATGACGAAAGCACGCGCAAACGTTAACGCTTGCGCTTGGTGTAAATCTGCCTTTAAAATTACAACTCTCCACCATTTTAGAACCGCAGAACATCATTGCGCATCCGGTTATCGTATACATTACAGACACGCAGATAATTTACTACATGTTAAAATCATGTTGATATCATAATTTTATTCTTATAGCTTATTTGTCAAAATTGTCATCATTTTATGGCAATTTACTGTAACATCGCGAAGAATTCAGTGGACTATATCATCGGCGTATATGATATAAATGAACTTCGGCTCTCCCATAGACTCAATACCGACTTCCGATGCTGTCGTCGTGTATAGTAAAATGTGCTCCACCAGTTTAAATATTCTTTATTTTTACAGCTGAATGCAGAACTACAACAGAATCTCTTACTTTCGATTCACGCGAAACATCAATTTACCCCACCGATATATTAAGAATTACACCAACCATTGTTAATCAGACTACAGCAGAATTGACCACTGACTTCATTTCGACCGAAAGTAACGAAAAGATAGAATCTACTGTAGATTCAGAGATGAAAGACGTAGAAGAGCAACTCACGAAATTAGATCAACAGTTAAACATATACTTGAGACAAGAATTAAACAGACTTCCCGAAATTTTGACTAAAGGAGATCCCAGACTTAATATACCTATCTTAGACCCTCTGAAATTAGAAGATCAAATAGTAAAGCCTACGGTAAGTGGAGAATCTTTCGATGTTCACCTAAGAAACATTTGGATATCTCCTTTGTCGTCGTTTCGAATTCGAGAATTGGTAAGCGAAGTTAGAGAATCCAGGATTCGTTTGGCATTGTACTTTCCCAAATTGGTGACAAATTGCGCCATCGAAACTAACGGTACTCTCTTCGATATATTCACTATTCATGGTAAAGGTAACGCTACAATACAATTCCACGAAGTACACGCTCGCACTATGATATACCTGACCAGAGAAGATAACAAATTAAAAGTTATTATGGCTGATCAACCTTTTGTCGACTTTTCTACTTCCACCGTTAAATTTCACGGAATGGAAAGAGAAAGCAAGAAAATTGTATCGACGACAGTCGCCAGCCAGTTTGGTCCTTTATTTTTTTGGATGTTTTCTACTAATGTGGTCGAAATTTTAGATTACTATTTAGATAAATATATTAACGATGCGCTTTCCAAATTCGATACTCCTATGGTTTTCAACTCGTTATCGATTCCTATCAGATATCTGCGTGTACATATTCCACAACATCCCATACCTTACGCATATATTTCACCAGTATACTTCCATCAGAGGAAACCCAGTTGAAAAATGATTCCATTCTGAAAAATATTTATTTATCTTAAAAATAATATTTAAATTCTGTGTTTGTTTAATGCACATCGAAGTAGATACTGTATGTTAATAAATCTTTGTTTGGGTTATTCATTGTGTAGAAAATAATCTTTAGTTATACATAAAAAGATCTTGATAGATTTTAGATTAGAAGATTAATAGATCTTTATCTGTTTTTTTTCATATGTATACATATCTCATATTATAAAATATATTTTTGTAAGAATGTACTTATGAAAATTGTTGTTAAGCTTTATAAAATTTATGCAAATCATGTTTTTTACATTAAACGATTATTGCTGTTCTTTATCTTTTGATAATGTTTTTGTAAAACTGAAACAAAATTTGATTACTTAAAATTTTTGATAAATGTTAAGATATTTATGAAAAAAAAATACAATATAAAATTTATGTAATAATGTTTTGTTATTAAATTATATGTGAAATATTAGTGCTATTAGTTATTACTAGGGATAAGTCAGAATTAAAATCAATTGAGATCAGCATCAGAAGTCAGTATTAAGTCTATGGGAGAGTAAAGTAATCCTATAGTAATCCCATAGACTCAATACTGACTTCCGATGCCGTCGTCAAGTATAATTTCATTTTTAAAATTTAATTTCATAATCAGAATAGGGAATTCATACTGAACAATGAGACTAAGAATTGAATTAGTAGTTAAAGCAAATAAAACAGAACAAATATTTCATAAAATTATATATTTCATAAAAATATATATTTTTATATTTTTGTTATCAGCTCAAGCTTTATATTAATTAGATTATCATAATAAATTTAATTACATTTAACAAAAAGAGATTCATATATCACAATAAGAATCAAATTAGTATAATGTCTCATTAATAAAATTTGTTCAGCCATAAAGAATACTGATAGTTGATTCATAATTTTATGCATTCTTATAATTCTATTACAAAGAAAAACTTTAAAAAAGATGCAAGCTTTGTATTTTCTCTCATAAGAAATAAGGAAATTTGTGATTAAATGGTCTTGCATCAATTAACGCAAACATTATAATAATTAATAAAAAAATTTCATAATGACCATTTTAAAATATGGAAGAAACATTATTCAAATGTTCGCCTAACATTTCGAAAAAATTATTATTAATAATAATGAAAAATTTCATGAAAAGAAAGAAAGAACACCTTTTCCTTTTAACCAAGAAGTTATTGGAAATCATGGAACAAGCAAGGGGTATTGCTCAGTTTCTATGTTTCAGTATTTTGCGTGTCATGGAATAATGTCATTACTAAATAATATTTGTTATTTAGTAAATAATGCTAATAAGCAATTTAAAGAAAATTTTAATTAAAGTTAAATGATAAGCTTAAGATAACTTATGATTACACATTAACTTATTATTATTTTATCAATATTTTTATTCCAGCTATATTATATTAGTGGATTATATATTCACTTATAGTTAGATTTAAATATTATCCCATCTTATTTAAATCAATAATTTATAATAAAAATAATCGTTCGTAGAATATATACAGTATATTGATATCAAATTTTAAAATTTTATCCGAATGAAATCGAAATCAAATTTTTAAATCAACGATTGATCTTCATGAGCTAAATTTTCATAAATAACAATATTATTATATCAGCATTTTAAAGACCTTCTGATGATGAATTCATTTTTAAACCGACTATTTTATTCAAAACTATGGGCTATGAAATATCAAGATGATGTTTTATATGGACAAATGAGAACGACGATATAGCTATCGAACATAGACAGAGTTATAGAGAAAGGAAAAAGCACGTGTTTACTGCAAAAGGCAAAACTTTATTGTAACAAAAAAGGTTTCTGTACATTAGGGGGAGAGCGATATGCTCCAGATGTGACAGGGAAAACAGTACAATAAAACTTAATTGATATGTTTACTTGTTTACTTCTTACTTTGGGAATGTGGGATGTTCCAACACAAGAACAGATCAAATTTCGTGTTTTTGTATATTTTATAAATAGATGGAATACTGCATCAAAAATAATCAGGAAACGCCAAACGCTAGCTTTACTTGACGACAGCATCGGAAGTCAGTATTGAGTTTATGGCAACGGCGTATTACCAACTTTTGTGACGGTATTAATGCGCACGGAATTGTCGATTTCGATGAAAAAGGTAACAATGTCAGTAAGAACGACGTTTATTTTTATGTCATCGTGCTTCTTAGTTTTCAATTTCCAGTTTCGAATATATAGTATAATCATTGCAGTCAATCAATGCAATTTGCTTAGCTTGACGGCTAAGCATGCAAATTTTCGAGAACGACTTAAAATTATAACTCTCTGCCATTTTAGAACAGAATCAATTAGAATGCACAGAACATTATTGCACATCTGATCATCGTACATATTATAGACACGCAGATAATTTACTACATATTCAAATCATAATAATATCGTAATTTTATTCGAAACTTATAGCTTATTTGATTTACTGTAGCATCGCGAATAATTTAGTGGACTATATCATCGGCGTAGTGATATAAATGAACTTCGGTTTTCACAACATAAAAATAATAATATTAAAAAAAAAAAAATTTTTTTTTAAAGATTCTTCTAATCAGCTGTTTAGATCACTTATTAGAAATTACGAACAGCATATCTCCAGGCTTTTGGTTAGGTTAGGTTTAACGAACAGTTCAGATAGGATAACTGTACCTTACAAAATCCACGAGTATAGGACGTTAAAGAAAACCAACAAAAAATGTGCTTACAAAAGGCAGCCTACAGTTTTCAACTTAGTAAGAAATGATAAAAGGAGAAAAAGAGATCTAGTTTCAGGAATTTATAAGATCCCGATAAATAATATTCAAGACAACAAGAAAGAAGTATATGTAGGAGCCACGAAACGGAACCTTAAAGACAGATTAAGCGAACACAAAAATAATATACAGAAAGGAAATCTTGCTACAGCATTGGCCCACAGAGCCTTTGAAAAAGATATTAATATTCTTTGGGATGAAGCAAAAATAGTTAGAAAAGTGCAAGATCCCAAAGATCTTTTTACTGCAGAGAAAATCGAAATCTTAAAAGCTAGTGATAATGAACTTGTAGTTAATGCACAGCAGGCGGACGGGATATCGAAAGACTGGAGATATGCTGTTCATAATTTCTAATAAGTTATCTAAACAGCTGATTAGAAGAATCTTAAAAAAAAAAAGTAATAATAATTTTTAAATATTATTATTTTTATGTTGTATTATGTTATTTTATATTTTTCTAAATTAATCTATATATGCTTTAGTTTCTAATAACTAAAAATCTATGTATTCATTAACCGCTCTTTGGCCATGTTAATTGTTTAGAATACGAAAATATGTTCTAGAATAATTTAAAAATATTCTGTTCTAGTTTATTGTAACTGATGAAGGTATGATAAAAATACCAAAAACGTTTTTACTCTTAGTTTAATAAAACGTATTTCTTTTAACTGCTGTAATGTGCTATGATGGTATTGAACTGTAAGCTAATATTTGAATCATTCTGCCACTAATTTATATATAGATCAAATTTTAAACTAAACAATAGTATAAAGGTCTCCAAACTGCAGCCCACAATATGATTTTATCCGGCCCGCCAATTGGACTAATTTTTCAATAAGAATCTGCAAAAAAAAAAAAAAAAAAAAAAAAACGGAGTGTTGATAGATTTTAAATGCATTAATTAAAATTGTTTTCAAAATATATTCATTCCTGAATAGCAAAAAGTAATCGTAATCCAAGTTACAATCTTTTTGACTGGAAAAGATAGGTTAAAATGGGCTAACAAAGGAAAAAAATTTAAAAGAATTCAAAACGAAATAAAATGCTAGTGAAATAAGATTATTTCAAAATCCATTTGAATTCGATTCCAGAGAATACTGATGTATTGTTACTGATGTCCAAGTCAACTTCATTATTGAACTTCAGGCAAATGAACATAATAAAGATAAATATTAAGAAAGAAAATTTGATCGATTTTTATAAATTTTTGAACTCTGAGCAGTTTCCAAATTTGAAAAAATTTGCTTGTAAATTTATCTATTTTTGGGACAACATATCTTTGCAAACAAACTTTTTGCCGAATGAAGTATATCAAGTCAAAATACAGTGCAAATTTATCTGATGAACATTTGAAATCGTTATTTGTAATTAGCATTTCAAAATTTGAACCTGAGTTTAATAAGATTTTAAAAACACAAACTCAGTTACATTCACATTAATGGTTTTATTATAATGTGATGAAAACATGAGAATTTGCTGATAGTGTTCATTTTCATTAATATATAATAATTTAATCTCACATACTCTGTAATTAGTTTTTATCTCAATAAAACTATACCAATAAAACTCATATATCTAATTCTAGAGATTTTTTTTGCTATGGCTCGCTGAACAGTGTTGAGTACCCAATGTGGCCCTCATGGCAAAAAGTTTGGAGAAGTTTTATTTCAATAAAACTCATATATCTAATTCTAGAGATTTTTTTTTCTATGGCTCGCTGAACAGTGTTGAGTACCCAATGTGGCCCTCATGGCAAAAAGTTTGGAGACCCCTGGTATAAAGCATTTATTATTATTATATTTGAAAATAGTAAATTAAATAAACATATCAAAAAACAATTCCATATATGAAAGTTTATAATAATAAATTAATTATATTAAATTTGCATGGCATTTTATGTTCAAATACTGTTTAATTAAGAAAAGAAGAGAGATTGGGAAAATATCTCTTTGGAAATATTAGTCCCCAAAAAATGAATTAATAATGAAATGATAAGTCAGGAATTGTTTACTCTGTTACAGGCAACAAACTAGATTTTTCTTATACCCCTATTACTTTTTATTTAATTAAAGTGCTTTTGGATATTTATCCATCATTAGAAACAAATTTATGAGAGGGGTCTTTCTATCTTTTTGATTTTTATTCTTTCCATCATTTTATTACACTGCTTTTACTTAATCTATAATTACCTTTCAGCTCGTTCAAAAATTCAAAACTCCAGAACTAAAGAACAATCGAATTTAGAATATAACCGAGGTGAAAATAAAAATAGTTAATCTTATTAATATTCCATTGGATAATGCAGAATACTGAAGAGGGCTTGAGTAAGCCGAAAGTACTATATTCTTAATAAATCGAAAGTCATAAAAGAAATAGAAGAGATAATTTACTCTGCTTAACGAGCTGAAAGGTAATTATAGATTTTTATTCTTTTATTGATAATGGATAAATACTTGAAAATATTTTAATAAAAGTAATAGGCTCAAGAAAAAACTAATTTGTGATCTATTTTATTTGCATATTTCAAATCAGGACTAATTCTACATATGATATAATGATAACTTTGATAGAAAATAATAAATTAAATATGTTATTATTAATATATCTTAAAATGTTTAATAATATACAGTGGGTGATCGGATAACGAACACTTTCATGAAAGATTTTTATGTTCGGATAACGAACATAAATTCAGATAATCAACACTTCATACAACAAACTGTGGGATTCGTGGACTGATAGAATGACAGGTCAGCCAGATGGCCACGTGGTAAAGCTGTGGCTTACCATCCTGGAGGATCTGGGTCCCACTCCTCTAATTTTCAGGAGAGGTCCAGGCCTGACTTGTTGAATTTCATCCTTCAACCATCCGGTTAACCCCATCATGGGTGTTGGCCAGTCTGTGATGAGCTCTATAAGTGGCTGCTGCAAGATAAACTGTTGAATTTCATCCTTCAACCATCCGGTTAACCCCATCATGGTTGTTGGCCAGTCTGTGATGAGCTCTATAAGTGGCTGCCACAAGATAAAAATATCTCATGAGGATATGGCGGCTTAACTAACCTAATGGAATGATAGACTTAGGTTTTGAATGTTGGTGGACTTCTGGGTAAGGATGGGAAATCAATAATTTTTCCATAGACTTGGGTTTTGAATGTTGGTGGACTTCTGGGTAAGGATGGGAGAACAATAATTTTTCCCAATTAAAATGAACTCGGAGACAACTTAAAACAAATCAACGATTAAAATGAACTTGGAGACAACGTAAAACAAATCAAAGATTTATTAATTAAAATGAACTCAGAGACAACTTAAAACAAATCAAAGATTTATTAAGGATGGTGAGAGATTTTCCAATAATTTGGTGTTAGAATGGCACCCCTACCAGGTTGAGGTCAATAGGCTTGGGGATCTCTACCACGCATTGAAAGTGGACTGCTTCTAGGCCATAAGCCTGTTGTTTCTGCATTTCCATTTCTGCCCGAAAACCCCACACAATAATAGATTTTTTTAATTATATTTTTATGAAATAGTAAAATTGTTGTAGAGAGCAAATGATAGCCCACTACTCTATCAAGAATTATCTCAATCCTTCATAGATAAATCTGCTCCTATAAGTTGGGGACCTATTATATTTGAAATCCATACAATTTAAATCTAGCCAAATAATCTCTAACTACAGTAATTTGAAATAGTCTAAATTTATTTAATAATTAGTTTATTTCAAATTGTCATTAGGAGTTATTTGCCTAGAATTCAATTATTATTATACTTATTAATCCTCTAACTAGTATATTTAAAATTTTATCAGAACTACAATTTTTCCTTAAGCATAATGATAGCTGAACTGAAAAAAAATTGTAGTTTTTCTGTTGATGTTGATGTTTTCCATTTTAAATTTTGTTAAAGTATTTTTAGTTTTTTAAAAACTATTTCTTTAAGGATCTAAATTTTTTACAAGATATAGCAATTTTTGCTATTGAATGTTGTGAAAGCATTCAAATAATTTATATATTTTATTATAAAATCTGTGGTGGTGATAAACTGATAAGTCAATACAGTGAGTGATTGGTTAACGAACTGTTCAGATAATAAACACTTTCATGGAAGATTTTTATGTTTGGATAACAAACACTACACAGAACAAACTGTGGGACCTGCGGACTGACGAAATGACAGGTAGGCCAGATGGCCACATGGTAAACTGTGGCTTACCATCTTCGAGGATTCGGGTCCCACTCCTCCAGTTTTCAGGAGGGATCCGGGCCCAGCCTGTTGAACCTCATCCTTCACCCATCTGGTTGTGACCCCATCATGGGTGTTGGCCAGTCTGTGATGAGCTCTATAAGTGGCTGCCGCCAGATATCAGATATGGCGGCTTAACCAACTAAAAGAATTGGCTTTCATGAAAAAATATAGAATTTGTTAAACGATAAATACTGAATCTAGATCTTGTGGTTCTCAAGAGCGCCGCTAGACGATTTTAATGCCGCTAAAAATATATTTTTGTGTATAAATGGGAGAAACAATCGGCTGGATTGGCAGCGTGGAAACGCTTCAGCTTTCCACTCTGGAGGACCCGGTTTCGAGTCTCGGGTTCCACTTGAAAATGTTAATCATGGGTACCGGCCTGGTCCGTCGATCCCCGTCCTCCATAATCCGACTGACTTCCACGGGTGAGTAGCCTGTGGAAGAGTCAGCCGGATTGCGGATGTGCTCTTCTGCAGGAGTGAGTAACCTGTGGAAGAGCTTGTTTTTGCCCCGTCATTTAATGTCTAATACAATGGAAAATGGCATCATCTGTTGAACCAAAAAAATTACATAAAATTCGTAGGATCGAATCCGAGGCCTCTGCTAGGAAAATTTTCATGACGAACGAATCAATCCGTCGATTTTTTTGTCAATAGATGACGCCACTTTCCACTCACAAGGGGAGGACACAGCTGACCCCCCACCGATTTCAATCCGCTTGCATATGGTGAAAATACTCTCATAGACTCAATACTGACTTCCGATGCTGTCGTCAAGTATACGTTAATATAATAATAGATAACATGCTGATATATCATGATGATATATCATGCTGAAAGATATCATGTTTGATATATCATGCTGAAAGATGATGCTTCTGTGGCAGAACAGAAATAAGAGCATGATCCGCCGTGGAAAGCGAAACGGTCAAAAACCGTCTCAAATAAACGTGGGGGCAATTCCGCTTGCGGATTCCCACAATTGCGGTAAGCTTCGCTTTCTCCAAGATTAGTACTGTTTCCCATGATTCATTTCGTGTAAAACAAAATGGACGCTAAGCATCGAAAGACAGTCGTTGTTTACGAAATGATGTTAAAGTAAATGAGGAAACTGAAACAAAATCGAGGAAGGGAAAATGTTGGATCGAAATTATTTATAATAAGAGCATGATAAGGAATACGTAGTTGCCGAATAATATTTTACCAAATCTTCCAAAATACAGTACCTTCAACTCCATGTCTTATGACAAGCTAATAGGCTTTTTTATAGTTATAAATTCTATTCTTCTTAGATCTACTTCTTTGTTATTAAGTAAGTAATGAATAAATCAATTCTCAAAGTCCCAAAAATTATATCGGCCGGATGACCGCTTAGTAAAGCTTTCGCTTACCACCGGGTTCAAATCCGGGTCCCACACTCCAGTTTTTTAGGAGGAATCCCGGCCCGGCTCGTTGAACCCCATCCTTCAACCATCCGGCTGATCCCATCATGGGTGTTGGCCAGCCTGTGATGAGCTCTATAAGTGGCGGCCCGGCCCGTTGAACCTCATCTTCAACCATCTGGTTGATCTCATCATGGGTGTTGGCCAGCCTGTGATGAGCTCTATAAGTAGCCGCCGGCAGATAATGAATATCCCATGAGGATATGGAGGCTTAACCGAACTAACCCAATATATCCCTTGTGCGATATGGCGGCATAACCCAACCAACCAACCGAGGAATATCCCATGAGGATATGGCTGCTTAATCTAACTAACCTAACCTAACCTGAAGCTCGAACAATATAAAATTATACAAATATATTTTTTCTAACATATTTAGTTATAAATTGAGGCCCATAAAAGTCGTGGGGCACAGGGCAGCTGATAGCTATTGCCCATCGTGAATGTTTAACTTAAACTAACCTAAATAAGTGTCGGCTCGTTTTGGGAAGGAGCACACAAAGAGATTGATGACAATGAAGTTGTTTATTTATTAGTCAATATAGAGGAGGCTTGGTGTTTCTTTATTGTGCACCTGAACTTGCCTATAGCATTCTATGTGGTATCAGTTAGAATGCTGAGGTTTGTTATTTGAAAATTCTTATAATGAATTTATCCATTTTTAATTATTGTGATCAGAGCCGGCTCAATATATGATCGAGCAGAGCGCCCGCTCAGGGAGCCGATATTCTGGCGCATTTTGTGTTTTGTTATTATTATTATTATTATTATTATAGCAAGACACAATTATTTTTTATACATAATTTAAACGGTGCCGCCCAGTCCGCTCACCATCAAAACTGACGACTTGAGAGGCGCAACAAAAAATTTCGCTTAGGGAGCTAAAAGCTCTATGCTGCTACAGATTGAGATTAAATAGCAAAATATTGGTACTTTTCATGACAGAATAATACACGATATCATTGAATGAATTTCAAATAATTATTGACTGATTATTGTCTTTATGTGGTAAATAAGTGAAGGGATGACCTGGAGAGACACTTGCTAAAGAATATTAAATGGTAAACCACCATACTGAAGACACGAACGACAGGAATGAATGGTCGACAAAAGAATTTGTGATAACAAATGACTAGAGGATTTAGAATGAAGTGATGATACACAGAGGCGCGACCGTTAACCTTAGGGCCCTGGGCTAACACTGTTTGAGGGCCTACTAACAAAGCCGTCCCTACGGTAGTCGGCGCCTTGCTGCAAAGTTCTTTTATAGCGCCACATATATATTTTTAAAGACAATAGTTGCTGAATAAGCTTGTAAAGCGCCCCGTATAAGGGGGCGCTTTAAAAGCTTATTTAGCCACTTTTGTCTTTAAAAATACTTGTGTCCTTAAAAATACCCTGATGCTGTGCATCACTTGCATCGTGCCTTGGGCCGGATCTATCTATTAAATTAACCCAAATTAACCTAACGGTGAGAGCTACGCTAAACTAACACGCTTTAGAGGAGAAGAATATCCCTCGTGCGTTATAGCGGCTTAACTAACCTAATCTAACCTGAAAATCGAAGAGGTTTAGCCGAAACGTCTCCATGCAGCCAATCCAGTCGACACTGAAGGTTAGGTTAGGTTTGTTTTTTGGTAACAGACATCACTACTTTCCACTCATGTAGAGTACTAATTACTGGGCGAAACACTTTTTCATATGCTGCCCACCATCTCAGATGGGTCAGCCAGATTTTAGAAGACTGGTCTACAATCTGGCTAGCCGCTTAGTATTCAATAATTTTTAAAGTGGCACTATTCAGTGACAAAATCCCTCCACAGAGGTTTACAGCTTGTGGTAGAGCCTGTTATAGCTTCATGACTTAATAAACTATAAAGTAACGTCATCTATTGATCAAAAAATCCCCTAAAATTGAACCAGGGTCCTTCCAGATAAGCCACTGCTCTACTATTCAGCCATTCCAGGAAGGGATTTGTCAACTTTAAAGGATGGGATCAAGGAACTGGACCCAATCCCGCGTATAAATTTCTCAAGAGGAATGATCTAAATTTGATCCGAATATTCTGAGTGATAAGCGAAAGCTTTTCAACTTAGGTAATCTGGCTAAAATTTTTTATGCCACTTTTTAATTGATCTTGCAGATTATTGAGTGGGAGAATTTTAGACCCTACTCCAAGCCTCCCATCTGTAGAGAGACAAAAAAATCCCTCTACGGATAGATGCCAATAGATATCACTATTTCCCAACAAATTGATTACTAAGCTTTAAGGCGAATTCAGGTCCTTGCCATAAACCATCAATTATCCGTAGAAGGGTCAACCAGTCTTTTGAAGTCAGGGATTGACGAGTAAATTATCCAAGAAATAGGACGCGAATTAGATTACGGATCATCGTTAGCCAGATAGACCTGCCGAATTCCGCCAGAGAAAATTACGGATTTAATTTCCGGATCCTAAACCTTAAAATTTTTTAGGAACAGCCCGAGTCCAGCTGGTTAAGCTCCATCCTTCCAGTTGATTCTACCCTGCTGTGGCGGCCCGTCTGAAATATTGAAATGCCTCACACCTTAATAGTCGCGTCGGCCGGATGGCCGTATGGTAAAGCTGTGGTTTACGACCTTGGAGGATCTCGGCCCCACACTTCCAGTTTTTAGGAGGGATCTGGGCCCGGCCCGACCCGTTAAACCCCACCTTTCACCCATCCCGTTGACCCCATAATGGATGTTGGCCAGCCTGTGATGGGCTATATAAGTGGCCGTTGCCAGATACTGAATATTCCTCGTGCGTTATGACAGCTTAATCAAACCAAACTTAGTAGTCGCTATTTATTTTTTGTATGGCATAACGCCGCTTTCCACTTGGTGGGGTACTAAATGGCATACATTTCTAATCCACTACGGGCCGCTGTATCCCTGTTTGGTCAACAGTCAAGTGAAGGGCGGGTCAACGAGCCAGACCCGGATTCCTCCTGAAAAAACTGGAAATGGGGGACCGGGAATCGTATCCCTGATTCTCTACAGTGAAAATTTAATACTCTTCCACAATGACCATCCGTTATCTATCTATTACCAATTGTTTGCAATACTGTGCCATTATTTTTTTTGAAAATGGATCAAATATTGTATGACCGTATACAGTATTTAAATCTCCCATAATAATTGTCATTTATGGAAAATTTTGAACAAAACAATATGATTCAGGAATAATTTTCATTTCATTAAAACATTAAATCAATTCAAGTATTATACATTAATCATGTTCGCAGAAAAAGGATTAAAAGTTTTTGTGAAAAAAAGAATTGCAACATATTTCAAATGTTATTTCATATATATTAGAAAAATTTCAGACGATTATAATTCAAAGAAACTAGACCTAGTTCACTTTAGCTACCTAAAAAGATCGTGATATTTTAATTAAATTGTAGATATTTTAGTTGAAAATCAAAAATTTTGTTAAAAAGATTTCAAATTTTTAGTTATTAATAATTATTTGTACTTATTAGAATTTACTATTAATATTAAATTTATTAATACTAATAGAATTTTCTATAAATTTTCTTATCATGAATTTTGGCTTAGCAATCTACCCGATAACATTCATTCTATATAATTTCAAAGAATAATCAATACATCATCTCTCTGTATTGTAATGACTATTCCATTGAAAATTATTTTTGGCATTTCATATGAAGCTTTTATATATGTAGAAAATACTTGATAAAACTGTAAGAATTCCATTTCAATCAATATATATTTCTTTTTAGTAATTAAATTCTTTATATAGAATTTAATTACTAAAAATCGCGCTATTTAGCATTTCTCATTCTTTTATTTGAGAAATGATAAATAGTGCGACTGCAATATATGTTCCTTGTGAGATTCAATGACAAAACTTAATTGCAAAATTCAAACAGCTAAATAATGAAGGTGATTGATTGCCAAAATTAAACATTATTGAATTACTTAAAGTTCTTGTCTTATAAATAAATTTTCCTTCAAAGAAATTTATATTCATTCTTAAGCAATTAATTATTATAGTATTTAATGAAAAGAAATGAAATAAAAAATTATAATAAACCAAATTTTGATATATAGATGTCAAATGATTTATAATGTATTCGTAATTACCATAGCATAATTTTAATGGCGGCCGGATAGTAAGGCCGAACGTCGAGAAGTAACATTTCAGCGTGCCACGCAGGAGGACCTGGCTTCGCGTCCCGGGTCTGATATCCTGAAAAGATTTTTCAGGGTGCTGGACCCGGCCCGGCGATCCTCGTCCTTCAGCATCCGGTCCCCCTTCACGGGCGTAAATGTAGTCCGTAGTTGGAACTGGCCCCTTCTTTAGTAATCTCATTGATTGGAAAGGAGCACAAAATTAAAAAAAGCCATAATTTTAATAAAATCGTTAAGTAATATCCGTATGATTTTTTAATTATTAAAAATGAATTACAAAATAAAAATTCTGAGAATATACTAATTTTATTTAATATTTCAAAAATAAAAATTTGAATAGATCATGGAATAGATGAAAAAATTTTGTAAAGAAATTGAGAAACGCAGATGGCGCTTTACGTTTCCTAGCAACCAGAAAGTAAATTTAGATGTGGATTGTTTATTTATTAAAATGGCATTCAGAGTAGGCTTAATTGTCTGATTTTAGTTTATGTTTTTTATAAATTATTTTATAGATTCACTATATAAGTATCTCGTACTCATGTGTATAAGTATTATATTATGATTTGAAATGCCTGGAAGGAAACATAGAAGAGATAAAAGTGAAGTTAGTTGTTGCTTGAAATATTTGATTTTCGGATTTAATGTCATATTTTGGGTAAGTTTATTGTTATTTAAATATTATCTATTATTATTTTGAAACATTAAAGCTTAAAATAAATACTGTATATAATTTTAATGTTTTTTGATTAAATGTTTATAGGCAAGTTTTTGATTTAAATAAAGAAATTAATTAAATAATTTATACCACACATATAATTTTCAGAGGAAGAGTTGAATTCACATATTTAGTAATTGAGTTTAGTATTTAAAGTATTTATAGCATTTCTGATTAAACATTATAATTATTGTAATTCAAAATTTGAAATTCCTATTTAGTATATAATTATCTATTTTTATTTACAGGAAACAGTTGGGATTTATTTATATCAACACGATAATATTTATTAAATGTACAGTATTTTTAAAATCTATATATATAAAATATAGTGATATTAAAATTGGATTTCATATTTATGTGCGCTCATATTCTTGCAGAAAGCATTTAAATAACTAAAATTAAAATAAACATTTCTCATTAAAATTTTACTAATTGAGTAATTGTTATTGTTAAGTAAAATTCAGATTCATCAACTACAGTATATTCTAACATAGTAATATAAATTCTTTTCTCTCAAAACATTAAAAACATTTTAAGATGCAATTATTAGGCCTATTTATCAGTTTTAAGATTTTAGTTTTTGCTTAAAAATAATTATTAGTCTCAATAGTTATTTTGATGAATATTTTTTAGATATTAAGAATTACAAGCACTATAACGCAGTAGAGATGTATTGTAAAAGTGATTTATTAGTGAACTAGTTATTTTAAAAAAAGTTCGCTAATAAATCATTTTTAGAATACATCTCTACTGCGTTATAGTGCTTGTAATTCTTAATATCTAAAAAGGGTAAAAAGCAGGTGTTGTTTTGTCAAAGCATGAATATTTTTTAAAATTAGAAATTTTTTAATGATAATAGCAAAGTCATATTTTAAATATAATAAATATAAATTAAAATGGATACCTCAAAAATCAGATGAATTACTTTAACTACTAGTTTGTAAAATTATTAGATAAAAGTAATTCATCTGAATTCTTCAAAAGAAATTCATCTTGCTAAAGTCAAATAATATTTAAAAATAATGTCTTACTTGGAAATTAATTTATTTTTATAAATTAATTTCCAAGTAAGACATTATTTTAAAAATTATTTGATTTTAATAGCTCAACTTATAATTTTAAATATAACTTCCATTTCTACAATATATGCATTTTAAAGATGATAAAATGAAAATATTTTGAAATTTCAAAAAATTATTTTAAAACTGATCAATAAAAGTGCATAATTAACTCAATTTGACCATCATTAATACCTTTTGTTTTCTATTAATAAAGTAAACTCACTTTATACAGTTATCATATTTCCATCTTTCTCAACTGTCTTTCACATTACAAGTGTATGCTATATACAAGTTTCCTAAATTCAGTATTTTACAAGAAATGATATTATATAAAATACAGTTTTTATATTTATAGTATAAAAAAATAATAATAATTGATAATTTTTGAAATTATTGAAGTTGAAATAAATAATTTGAAAAATTATTAAATATATAATAGAAGCAACAAAATATATTCACTTTTTTAATTATATGTTGATCTCCAAATATTTTTTGATATATCAAATTCTAGTGTTTATTTGAGATTGTTTTACAAAAGTTCATCCTTGCTATCAAGTTTTAAAACTTATCGATTATGAATTTTTTTTATTTCCATTAAAACTGGTTAAATTTTATATCAAAAGTAAACCTTGGAATAGAGATCCTTTCTATACATTTTAAAATTTAGGTCAGAGAACAAATAAAAGGATACATTAGCTATATAGGAAAAAGTGAAAAAAAAATTTTTTTTGAAAGGTATATGCAATAATATAATTTTCAACTTTATTTACTCCTAATAGATATCCAATCAAATTTCTGTTATTTTTAAATATCATTTAATATGTTATGTATAATTATTGTTATGTATTGTTTCCAGCTTATTATGATGTGAATAATGATATATGTTGAAGAAATTTATTCATTTTTGACTAACAGTATAATTGACTTGCTATTTATATTTGATTATGATTGATTTATTTTTACTGATTTGATATTTATTTTTGATTAAGAGTAGTATTTGACTAATAGTATGATTAATTATCAATTAAAATATATATTATAGTAAAATATACATTTTTAATTATGTATATCAAATTTATCTATAAATCATTAAGATTTATAGATAAATTTGATTTGCATAATTAATTGTATTAGGTTGATAAAAATATTGGCAATATGATCTAAAGATAATATTATTATTATTTTGATAATTCATCTGTAAAATTACTGCAATTTCCTTTCTCACAGAAATAATCATATATATATAATATAACATGTTTTTCTATTCTCTATTGCTGCCCATTTAAAGTAGATTTAAGAAAATCAATTAAGTTTGATTATATATTTCTAAATAACAGAATATATTATATTCTGAACAATTTTATGATCAGTCAACTCCGATTACCTTGTATTAGAACATTCTTAAGAAAAGTTTATAAAATTGCAAGTGTTTTATGCACTAGTTTGACAAAAAAATTTCAAATTTAAGAAGAAAAATTTTTTTAAGAGATCTTTTGTCTATCATAAGTATATTATGAAACTCTTTGATTAAAACACTTTTAGATTGATAGATTGTTTGATGGAAAAATTAAAAAAAAAAAAAAAATTGTTAAATCGAAAATAATGATTTTTTTTATTGGAACTAAAACATTTTACAATTTATTTATCAATAATCTCATTTAATATTTCATCTTTCACTAAATTGTCCATAAATCATTTGTTAATTGTTAAATCGAAAATAATGATTTTTTTTTATTGGAACTAAAACATTTTACAATTTATCTATCAATAATCTCATTTAATATTTCATCTTTCACTAAATTGTCCATAAATCATTTGTTAATAATTTAGTATATTAATATGAAATGAAAAAAAAGATTGCAAAATTAATTTCAAATGTAATATTCCCTAATAAAAACAAATTTTAAAATAATTTTATATTTTCTAAAATATTGAAAATATTTGCTATTTTGTATTTATAAAAAAATAATTCATAATTATTTTAAAATTCTTCCCATAATCCATTTTTTCACATAATCTGTAATAAATACTTTAATATATGAACTTGTTTCAATCTGCTATATATTAAAAGTAAAAAGGAGAGCAATATCAACATAAAAATTTTGTTTTATTTCTAAAATATTTTCAACTCTATAAACACTTTCTTTAGCTAAGAAGGTGATTGTTTAAAAAGCTTAAGGCTTTTTGCATAAAAATAAAATAACAAAAATTAAATAATTAAATATAGATGTGAATTACAGTTTCACAAGATCATTTAGATTAAAAGTATCTAAACTGTGGTTTTCTTTTTCTCAATTTTTAAATATATTCTAAAATTAAAATTTCATATTTGTAATAAGAAAATGACTTAAAATCAGTTTTGATTTAATTATTTATTATTGCAATAAAACTTCTTTTAAGATTATGAAAACTTCAGATTTTAATTTTTTAATTAAGTTTATTTTAGTGAATATCCATAATAAAAGTGTGTCACCAGAATATATTGTTCAGATATGGTTTGCAATCACATCTTTGAAGTTTGAGTTTGTGCATTGTCTTTACAAAAGTTAAGCATTCCTATGAAACTTTTCATAAACCAAAAAGGTGTAAAATGAAAAGGCAATTACCATTAATTTATACAGAAAAAATTTGAGTATTTCTGAATCCAAAAAATAACCTTATTAAATCATACTAAATAACACACAAAACCTAAAATAAAACTAACATATAGTAAAAACAGTTATGATATGATAAATACATAGCCTATGTAAAACAGAAATATTGTATACACATTGTAGTTTCACTTATGTACCATTATATTTTCAGTTAAGCCACCATATATCATACATGGCATAAACTATATCTGGCAGCAATGACTTTCAGAGACCATTGCATTCTGATCAATACTTTTGATAAGGATATGGTCATTTGAAAGATTGAAGGATGTGTTTCATATTGAAATTGGATCCTTCCTGAAAAAAAACTAGAAGTGTGGCATCCAGAGATCTAGAACTGAAGCTGGTCCTTTAGGATATTAAACTACCACATTACCATGCAGTCATCTGGCCAATTTATTTTTTTCATAAAAGCAAAAATCCTCTTTGAATTTGATTTAGTAACAGATACAAATTTTTGTCTTTCATAAAAGTGTAATGGCATAAGTGAACCTTTGTAAAGTGAGGGAAACTTGTATTCTTGATTTAATCTAAACTCTTATTTTTTATAATGTATTAATGCAAATGAAAAATGAGGAATATGAAATTAAATTTTTTCATGTGATGATGAATGAAAGTTTAATCATATTAACATTTGAAAAATGGAGTTGCAATCAAAACTGTTTGTGCAGTTGTGACCTAGAAGATTCTTTAATAGATATAGATGATTCTTGTTTCTACAATATATCTGATAATATTGATTCCAAAAAATTTTATCCTAATCTAAACTCATATTTTCTTTTTTATAATTAATATATTTTTATTTTTTAACAATATTATAAATGATTGTTTCATTCTTGAAAAACTCACTTCATATTTTAAAATTACTATACTTGATGAGGGAAATGGAGATAATTTATATGCCTTTACCAACAATTATCCAAACAAAAAATACCGGTAATATGAAAATAAAAATCAAAAAATATATTTAAACATTTTTAAATACTGTATATTGAATATGATAGCAAAAATAATTGATCAATAATTCAAAATTGCAGAAAATAACTATAAAGTGAAGTATGATTTGATTGAAATAATTCCTAGTGAAGTAATTTGGAATTAACTGTAAATTTTAATTAAAAATAAAATTTTGACTAAGATTTCTCCATATCCAATCAATAATTTAACTATAAATGTCATTAAATTATCTGAAAAAAAAATTTATTTTTGCAAAGTAATTTGGAATTAACTGTAAATTTTAATTAAAAATAAAATTTTTACTAAGATTTATCCATATTCCAATCAATAATTTAACTATAAATGTCATTAAATTATCTGAAAAAAAATTTATTTTAGCATAGAATTAAATTGGAGATCTTTTGAAATAATATCCAATTTCTTGTCAATTCATTTACCAAAATATTCCAAATTAATTATTTCATATTATTTTGCTAGAGATTATTTGGAATTATTAGATAAATTATAGATTATTAGAATTATTTCAATTAATCATAGATTCCACTAATAGTTATTGAATTGATATATAATGATATAGATAATTTAAGCAATAGTTGTAGATTGACAAATCTGACTAGCATTGTATGTTTTCCATTTTCAGATGATCTGTAATGTCCAGGCTATTTATCATTGTAAATACAAGTTATGGACATAAATATGAAATTTTACACACTGTTTCACACAAAAATAATTACTATAAACATAGAACATTTGATATTGAGCTATTGTAAATTAGGACTTTGTAAAAACAAAATAAATCAGATTTATTCTAACAAACATCAGACATATATAAAATAAGAATATCTGCAATAAATAAATATCCATTATAAATAAAGATAATGTTAAATATCTATACATTAAATATAGAACCATTTTTGAATCAATAATAATATACTGTAATTGCATAGAAATGCTATCAAATATATTCAGTTAGTGAACAATAGTTTTAAATATTATTGTTATAGCCTTTATCAGAATTTTATCAACAAATAAAAAAAAGAAAATATTTTTAAATGTTTTTAATATGATGTTTAAAATCAATATTAATCAAAATAAATTTTAGAAAACTAATTATTATTATTTTGTTTTAAAAGTTATTAGGTCTCAGTATTCTTGTTGTTGGAGTTTGGGCTTGGACTGAAAAAGACATTATCAATAATCTGACAAGACTAACAAACATTGCTTTAGATCCAGCATTTGCTCTTGTCATAGTTGGCAGCATTACTTTTATTATTGGTTATACTGGATGTGTTGGTGCATTAAGAGAAAATACTTGTCTTTTAGCTGCTGTAAGTAATCATTTTTATAATTTGCAGAAGCTTCTCAACTTATGTATGATTTATATTCCGAAAAACATTACATCATTTGAATTTATAGAAAATCCATGACTTATTTAGTGGTCATTCAGCAAAACTCTCCAAGTAAGTGGATCATTCAAAACATATGTCACAGCATACTCTAAACAGTACTAGTGAGTCACAAAGATTTAACGTTAAAAATAGTTATATTAAAGAATAATTACATAAAGCACATGTATATATGATAAGATGATGATAAGAAGAAATGCTCACATCTCTGCATTATAGCTTTATTAGCTTCAATCAATATATTTTAATTGTAAATCAGGGAATCTCTATGTAAGATGGAGACAGTTTATATTCACATAAATTTTTATGTAATTATTATGATAAAATTAAAAATATGTGATATAGATATACAGGTGCCTGCCGCTTTATAAAATCATTTCTGTCTGAATTGTTTTGATTTTATTAACCAGCTGATTTTAAAAAACAGCGATCTAAAATTTTGCACCTTTTTTCAAAATCCACTTTACAGACAACATAATTAAAATGAGACTTATAAAATATGATATACAGTAGAAGCCGTTTATTAGAATCACTTTGGGACCGATCTATTTTGATAACAATAACAAATTGATAACATTAAGCAGTGCATGAGATCGGAAGAGCGTCGTGTAGGGTGTATACAGTATACTGTACTTTGCTGTTATATACAGTGTAATCTCGATTCATCGTTTGTCGAGGACTCCCAAAAAAACTACGAATACAAGAAAATGATAGATGCAGGGATATAAAAAAAATGAAAATTAGATTAAAAGATAATAATAATACAAAGCTCTCTAACTGATGGACAAACACTTATTGAACTTTATACTGTATATTATGCAATCAGTTAAGCGAAAAAGTGAAGTGAAATGATTACACTTAAGTGTTGCCAATTCCAGTTTAAGGAAAAAAAAACTAGAGCAATAGTAAGAAAATTCTTATATCAAAAATAATTTTTAATTTTTTTCAATAAAGGCAATTATAAAGTTGCTAAATCTCTGTATCAGCAATTTTAAATTATATATTTCGTCATCAAAATAATTAAAAATCACCAGATCTGACAACAGTAAGGCAGCACCCAGCTGTATTTTCACTCAAATATCTGAAAATGTTATTGCCAATAATTACCATTTACAGTAATTATCACTGCTTTTATTGTTTTACACTCTCCCGTTTTCTGTGATTCACATGGACTAATTGAACACCTGCAGTTGGAATACTGAAGAACTGGTGAACTTTGAATTAAAAATTCGATTAGAAAAGCGATTTTTGTTTTTGTACCTGCAATGAATGATTTTTATAAGCATTAAAAATTTGATTAGAAAAGTGTTTTTTTTTTTTTTTTACCTGCAATGAATGATTTTTATAAGCGGCAATGTTGATTTTATTACCCGGTGATTTTTCAATTGAATTGCATTGATTTGAATCCATTCCTAAGGATTTGATTGCATAAAGTGGCGGGCACTGTATATAGCCTAAGTACAGGTGGAGATCCATAATATATTAAATTATCATATTTTGCATATGTACTGTTCATTATATACTGGTATATCAATAATTATAATGACAAATGCTGATAAAAAGCTATCATATAACTATCAAGAGTAATATTAACTATTGTTATAAAAGCATCATAATTATTGATGCAACATTATATAAATTTATATTATTTTCAATGAATGATTACACTCCAATTTTTGCATTCACGCAATGCCATCATGTAAAATTGTAAAAATGAAATGTTGTATTAAATAATAATAATGATTTTTATTTTATTCTTTTGAATATAAAAATTTCTGATGTAAAATCAAAAGTCAAATTTACATAAGTTTGGAAGTTCTGTATTATATTTTTAAAATTAATTTTCTATTGTATTATCATCTATTATTTATTAGCTATGTATAACAAGAGAAATAGAAATAGGTGTCTTATTTGCTAATTAATTCATCTTAAAAATTAACCATGTAAATTAAAAACTGCTTGAACAAACAATACTTAAATGTGATATATACAAATTTCTGCATTGATAAACAAAATGGTTAAATAAAATCTATGAGTTTGAAATAGAAATAGAAATATAGATATGAAAATTTAAGGCTATAGGTGATATTTTTTGTAAAAAAAATAAATTGTTTAATGAATATTTTATTTGCATTTTACAAAAATTCAACATAAAAAGAATTATTTATCCACATATTTCTGAAACTATGGAATTCAAAACCATATAAATAAGTTACTTACTATAGTTATTGTACATTTTCATATCTCAATAATAAATAGTTATTATTATAAAGATATAAATAAGTCACTTACTATAGTTATTGTACATTTTCATATCTCAATAATAAATAGTTATTATTATAAAGTGATTTTTAACTACATATTTTACATAAAAGCATTATATTTATATCTGAAAACAAGCAAAAATATCATAAATGTATCATTGTTACTATATTATTAACAAATTATGATAAAAGGAAATATTGGAAAAGAAAAGAAGGCAATATAATTGCAGATCAGAAGTTTATCGCTTTGAGTAGAATAGCTTCTGGTCAATTAAAAATGATTTCAGATTTTACAGTGTTCAAAATGATGATTACAGTTGAGACAAATTATTGGTGCAGAAAGAATCATTCAAAAAACTATAAAATTTAGCACCCATAATTATTGAAAACTCTAGACATTAGAGAACTACCAGTCTCATGCTATTACCAAAAATGTAAAAATTCTTAACTGAATAGATGGGAGAAATTTCACAGGTGATATTTATCAATAAATATATTCCAATAGAATATATTTATTGATGCTTTAGAATACCTTCCTAAGATACATATTATAAATATAAAAGATATCTTTATAATAGCATTGAATTATATTTTTTGAATATTTGCTAATGGCTTTATTTCCAGTTATCTATTTTTTGCAATCAAAAAATCTTTTCAGCAGATTGAAAATTTATAAAAGAAAATTCATGCTCTAAGTAACAACCAATTATATAGAATAAAACAAAATCTGAACTAGCTAATAGGACCTTAAAATAAAATTAAATATGCAGGAGTGCTTTCAGGCTGGACTGCCCCTCTTCAGATGCACAGATTTTGTTTTATTTTAATTTTGGGACTTAGTTGTCAATTTGGTTTAATTGTACAGAATTATCAAAAATGCAAATCTAAGATTTTAATTTAAATAAAGAACTTTTATAAAATATGAATGATTACAGACAAATTACATATCTGATAAGATATATAACAGATTAAAAGGAAATTTAGTTGAAGTGAAACTCTTCCAACTTTTTCAATATATATTCCTATACTAGTTGGAAAATGCCCCATTGGGGCAGAAAAAAGGTGAATATACTCAAGGAAGAAGGTCTCAGACATTAAAAAGAAATGTACAAGCATCAAAAATAAATGTGCAAGACTTAAAATCAATTTTTAAGGCTGAAGTATACTCTAACCTCTGAACTTGGAAAAAGTCTCACCAAAAAAAGTATATTCCACAGCATCACTTACAAAACTAAACCCCTTGCTGCTTACTAACTCTATAACGTTTCAAATGAACTTCTATGTACAACTGAATGCACCGCAGATATAGATTCATAACCCAAATCAAAATGCAGTTGGATTCCACTGCAAACCACAGTTGTTGGATGCAATCACACTTTCTTATTTTCCAATTTGGCCATTTTTTTTGCCTTTACTTGCTCAGCTGCGGAATATACTTTTTTTGGTGAAGAGTTTTTTCCAAGTTCAGAAGTTAAAGTATATTTCAGCTTTAAAAATTGATTTTAAGTCTTGTTCACTTTTTTTTAATGTTTGAGGCCTTCTTCCTTGAGTGTATTCACCTTTTTTTCTGCCCCTTCAAAGCATTTTCCAACTAGTACATTACTTTTTGTTAGGTCAAAATTTCTTATTGAATAAACTTTACAATATGTCAGATTACTATATGTATAAGCTAACTCACCGGTTATAGCAAATTCATGTTCACGTGGCCAAAACTCCTTGATTCCACATTTTCTCAATTCATCTAATAAATTTTCTGCTAGATTACTTAAAAACGAAAATGAAAAAATTTGTCCTCAGGCAGAGTTGTACCGCCTGCCACCCTATTTCATGAGGTCCTAAAAAGCTTAATTTTTTTTTTTTTTTTTTTAAATTTCAGTGACTTTAACATTGAATAAAATCCATTCTAGAAAGGATTTTTCAAAACAGAAAAAAAGTTCTCCAAGATTTTCAGTCATGCAACAATGTCAGAAAATTTCAGTAATTTTATGCAAAAATTGAAAATTCTATTGGTTGTCTAACACATGAGAATATCGACATCTATTTTTCATTAAAGTATGACATAGCTCGACCTATTATACACCAAATTATTTGGCTTCTTAAGACGAATTGACTGGTACCATCCATGTCAAAATCCGAGCAATATTGACTGACTTATTGATTCTATTGGTTGTCTAACACATGAGAATATCAACATCTATTTTTCATTAAAGTACGACATAGCTTGACCTATTATACACCAAATTATTCGGCTTATTAAGACGAATTGACTGGTACCATCCATGTCAAAATCCGAGCAATATTGACTGACTTATTAAGTCCCAAATGTGCCATTTATGCAAATTTCGCAGTTTTTGGCACTTTGCCAAGCCCCACTGTGCTTTCGTGAAGCCAATTTTTTTCGGCATCCTAGACTCATCTCAGCGATCATTAAAAAAAGTTCAAGTAAATTGGTGCAGTGGTTCCTGAGAAACACTACTATCAACACCCCCTCTTAATGTTAAATGAAAGTATCAAATATATTATCAGTAGCGCTACCATGCTATCTCTGAAATTGTATTATCAAAAGAAAACAAATTGACTTCTGCATATTATAAGAAATTTTTTCCTCTGATAATTTTTGAAAATTGTCTTCCCTTATTTTCTTTTATTTGAAAATTGGAAATTCTGAACCTTTTAGTAAATTCTGTGATTAGTATGATGAGTCCTATCAAAACATTTTCCTTTGACAATTTTTGAAATTATCAATTTTTTAAAAATTGTTAGCAGTGTTGTATATATTATCCATTATGAATAAAGTGATTCCCAACTTTTTTGATTAAGTTAATGTTATTGTGACAATTCTCATCAATTAAAAAATATAAAATGAAAATTTTATAATAAAACAGTCCTTTACAGCCCTTTAGCAAGTATAATAATTTTATTCTTGCATAACGTTTTCAAACCATAAGCGGTTCCTCTTCAGTGCCTCTTACTTACATTATAGAACACTAACTGAACATTAGAAAGTCGAACATTATATCAAATTTAAATCTCCGAATAAAGATTTAGTATAGAATAATTATAAATGCATACTTTATAAGTGTCATTAAATTAAACATCATATCAAATAAACATAAAAATTTCTATCATATAAACAATTAAAATTCATATACACTTGTAACAACAAATAAAATTACTAAAATAATACAAATAACTGCAATCACTACGATTTGTACATTAAATTTAAGTCAGACCAAGATAGGTGTGGAAACGTCAGTGTCCATTGCTTTCTGTCACCCTTTAGATCCAGGATATTCTTTATAGTCTGTTGAATGCGCACCATTTCCATACTTCCGGCAATAGAATTGGGCCCGACTCATTGATTATATCTCCTATGCGTAATCTTCTTTCTATTTCCATAGATTCATGGATAATAAGTCCCTTCGGCTCCATGACATTCTTTAATAAGCGAGCATTGTTCCAAAGTATGGTAACATCATCTCCATAAGCATTAATTGCAAGGGCAGTGGTCAGCCTTCCTGTGGTAATGTCCCTTTTGTGTTCACTGATCCTTTTATATAGATTTTTATTTTTTATTATTAAATTTTATTAATTATAGAATAAAATTTAATAAATATAATTTAAATTTAATAAATTAAAATTTAATAAATATAATTTAAATTTATAGAAAATTTTATTAATTATCTCAATCATCAAATTTCTGTTTTCTGTAAGATGCAATGAAATTTTTTTTATATATAAATCAAATATATGGTTGTAATTTTTATTTAAAATCTTTTTAATTTGCTACTTGAATTTTGGAGACATTAAACAACCTTGGAACATCTGAATGATAGTCATATTGAACCTCATATGTAATTAACAATAAATATTGGCAGGTATTTTTAAGAAACTTGATGTGTACTGTCTCATTTGATGATTACATATTCCTTAATCACATATTCTACACTTCTGCAGTGCCACAATCTCCCTGTTGGCGACTTTTGGTACTAAATTTGTTTTCTTTCGAGATCAAAACTGCATGTTCCATTGTGTATGTCCACCAAATTTTGTTATATTTCATCTAATAGATGATGTGCTAGAGAGTTCTGAACACCTCATTATTTTATGGCCATTCAGTATATTAAAATGAGAAGAATGAGTAGTTATATTAGAAAAGAAATTTTTGTTCATAACAGAATTAATTTTTAAATTAGGCAGTTTAAAATATAGAATCTATATAAGAATAGCATTATAAATTACATATTAAATATTAATAATAGATTTGACAAAGATTTCTTTGAAGTTTATATATAACAGATAGTTTTACAATATAATTTTTAAATATAAATTTTATACGTAACATAAATATTGAAATAAAAGACTAATGTAAATTAGGATATTCTGAGAACAGAAGTAAATTTCTGTTTTCTGTAAGATGCAATGAAATTTTTTTTATATATAAATCAAATATATGGTTGTAATTTTTATTTAAAATCTTTTTAATTTGCTACTTGAATTTTGGAGACATTAAACAACCTTGGAACATCTGAATGATAGTCATATTGAACCTCATATGTAATTAACAATAAATATTGGCAGGTATTTTTAAGAAACTTGATGTGTACTGTCTCATTTGATGATTACATATTCCTTAATCACATATTCTACACTTCTGCAGTGCCACAATCTCCCTGTTGGCGACTTTTGGTACTAAATTTGTTTTCTTTCGAGATCAAAACTGCATGTTCCATTGTGTATGTCCACCAAATTTTGTTACATTTCATCTAATAGATGATGTGCTAGAGAGTTCTGAACACCTCATTATTTTATGGCCATTCAGTATATTAAAATGAGAAGAATGAGTAGTTATATTAGAAAAGAAATTTTTGTTCATAACAGAATTAATTTTTAAATTAGGCAGTTTAAAATATAGAATCTATATAAGAATAGCATTATAAATTACATATTAAATATTAATAATAGATTTGACAAAGATTTCTTTGAAGTTTATATATAACAGATAGTTTTACAATATAAATTTTATATGTAACATAAATATTGAAATAAAAGACTAATGTAAATTAGGATATTCTGAGAACAGAAGTAGTAATAGATGATTCTTTAAGTAGCATAGTTTGAGTTCTTTAAGTAATTTTATAATCATTGCATGATCAGAAAGTTAAGGATAAATATCTTGAGATAATTAGTAATTAAACTTCCATTACCATAAATAAACAGAGTTAAAGCAAAAACGTCCAATTATCTATATACAAAAGGAATAAAATATCAGGTCATACAAAAGTAATAGTTTTTATACTTGTTCAAATGTTCTTATCTTGACTTAACATGAATTTTTAAAGCTTTATAAATACTGCTAAGCTGAAGTTGCCTTATTCTATGGAATATATACTTGATTAAATTAGCAACTGATTTATCTTTTATATCCTTTCAAAACTTAATGCTAAAAACAGCATTACTTTTGGGATAACCTGGTATATAGAATTAATATTCCAAGAAGAATGATATGATAAAAATTATAAGTGATCTAAATATAGGTATGCATTGTAAGTATAGATAGTCCTCAACTTACAGTGATGCAATCACTAAATTTTGTGATTGATCAGTGCAGTTCATTAAGTCCATGTTCAATGGTATAATATATGAAAAACATCCTTTTTGCATCTGGTTCCTATAGTTTTGTGTTTATTATGATGTTGCATAGTATTCCAATAAAAATTTATAATGGACACTCCATAAATTTAAAACATTTTTGACATTGACTGCTTCAACTTATAACCACAGGTTCAGTTTGATTTGAACCTCATCATAAGTCAAGGATTGTTTGTATTTATTATTTAGTAACCGTCTCTAGGTTGTTAAAATTGAAATTGGGACATTAAAATTAATAATATATATATTCATACTGAATTTTTCTGTCAAAAATGATTCCGTAAGCTTTTCTTTGGAAACATTGAGAATAGTTTTTAATAATTAAGCATTATTTCAATTGGCAATTACATTATGTTCAATAACTCTTATTTACATTAAAGTAATAGAACAATTCAAGTATAAACAGTTGTTAATTAGGATATTCTGAGAACAGAAATAGTAATAGATAATTCTTTAAATATATAAATCATTTAAATAATTTTAAATACAGACATATCTTGTTATTGCAGTAGTTACAATCCAAATCATTGCTTAAAGTGAATCATAGCCTTTTTTCATTTGCTAATGCTTATAAAAGCCTACAAACATATTCACACTATTATTTGTTAAGTGCACAATAATGCTAGCCTAATAAACTTAGCCAGATGACTGTATTTTAAAGCATTTGGATATCTTGGAAGATTCATGTTTGATTCCTGGTTTCAAACCTTTAGTTTTTCAGGATGGCTTCAAGCCTGGCCCATCTATGTATTAATTTATGTTTTATATACCCATTCTAAATATTATTTTGCAGATAATTTTTATTTTGAGATATAAAATAAAAGCATGGAATATAATTGAAAATTACTGTATTAGTGAAGTGCTGTAAAGCGAGGTATGTCTGTAATTGTTTAACCATTTAAATTATTTTTTTTTAATGTAATTATTTTACTTTATTTCAGTATGCAATATTTCTAGCAATTTTGTTGTTATTAGAAATGACTGCTGGTATTTTAGGCTTTATTTTTAAAGATTGGGTAAGTAAATTTATTAATATTAATTATTAATAAATTTAAATACTGATTAGCATTTAATTCTTAATTTGAATTTTAAAAATAAAATTAACCCTGCAATATTTTCCTTTATATATATTTATTTTCCATTCTTAAATATTGATATATGAATTAGTTTTTGTCTATCCATCAGCTTGCTAGCACACTTATTTATTAGTTGATTTGGATAAACTTCATATACATTGTTAAGTCATATTAGAGGACCAAGCTTATTGGAAATGGTCAATATTAATTAATATTATCAGTTCAATAAGAGTGAAAATATTTTGCTTATTTTGGAGCAATATATATATATAAATATTATCCAGTCTGAATGAAATAAATATATATATAATGGAATCCTTTAGGAAATCAATTGTATTGAAAATGATCAATATTTGATTATATCAGGCAGTACTCATATTAACCCTAATCAAGAGATTAACCATTTCAAATTAACCAAACAACATAGCCAAACTTCCCCTGGCAGACAAAGTCTAAATTAAATTTTTCTAATGATTATTTCTTGAATTAAAGCTATGGTGCCACCATCTGTTGAGTTAATAATTAATTAAATTTAGAATTTAGTGCTAAGTTGCACCATCTAGTAATTAATGATTATACTATAATTTTTAAATTAATTTTGCCACCACACTGGACTCGAACCGGGATCTTTGGGATAGCACCGCAATGCCTTAACCAGTTAAACCATGGCGACCTATGGTAGAATTCCATTTCGGGAAGCTTATATATTGATCACTATGGAGACTTATATACCTCCATAGCGATCAATATATAAGCTTCCAGAAATGGAATTCTGCCATAGGTCTCCGTGGTCTAACTAGTTAAGGCATTGGGGCGTTACCCCAAAGATTCCAGTTCTAGTCCAGTGCGGTGACAAAATTTTATTTCGGGAAAATTAATTTAAAAATTATAGTATGATCATTAATTACTAGATGGCGCCAACTTAGTTCTAAATTCTAAATTTAATTAATTATTAACTCAACAGATGGTGGCACCATAGCTTTAATTCAAAAAATAATTGTTAGAAAAATTTAATTTAGACTTAGCCAAACTTCCCCTGGCAGACAATGTTACAAGAAATCACAACAAGCACTTGAAGCAGGATAAATACACTATTTTATTATTAGATATATATAATATATATTACATATACTAATAATACAATTGTTTTCAGCCTACTATGGCCCTCCTCAGCCGATAATCTCAAGTGAGCAACTAAAGTTCTACCCAGTATTGGATGTAGGCCGTCCCTGCTGGGATGTTTTGTAAATAAACATTCAGTTTAAACAACCAGTCAACAAATAAACATCCAGTTTTTACGAAACATCCCAGCAGGGATGGCCTGCATCCAATACTGGTTAGAACTTTAGTCGCTCACTTGAGATTACTGGCTGAGGAGGGCCATAGTAGGCCGAAAATGTTTCCGGAAAACAATTGTATTATTAGTATATGTAATATATATTATATACATCTAATAATAAAATAGTGTATTTATCCTGCTTCAAGTGCTTGTTGTGATTTCTTGTATTTTTAGAAGCAGCAGAACTCAGTTGTTTATAATTTGGCTATGTTGTTTAGTTAATTATATCAGGCAGGATATATATTTGTCAATCTCTACATACTGTACATACATTATGTAAATATTGCCAAATTAAAATGAAATTCACATATATTATTAAACTGCTGAATCTACAGGATTATTAAATTTTATGATCAGTTGTAACAAGATATATATTTTATAATATAAAATATTATAGAAAGAAACATTTTAAGTTTTAACATCTGCTATTTTTAAATGGTGAAAAATAAATGATGACTTCCAGGTTTCATTGAGACCAATTTGAACATCCTCCTTTTTTAAATGGTACAACTAGTGTGTTAATTAATTAAATGATGTGACCTCAAGTTTGATTGCATAACATTGCAACTAAATTAAATTCATAAAACATTCTAATTAATACCAAACTTATTAATTTAAATTTAGAAAATAGACTAAAACTGAATTTATTTATTGTTCTGAAAATGAAAATTTGTTGTTATTTTCTGTAAAAATATTGAGATTTCTATTTATTTTATAAAAAATTTATTTAGATACTTCCATTGATTTTTAAACATTTTTTCTTTTTTATGAAATTAAGAAATTAAACAAAATAAATCAACTCTTAAACAAATATAGTAATCATTCTTTATTATTTATGTATTTGTAAGATATACAGCATTTCTAAACAATCGAAAATATCGTTTTAAACTGATTGGAAAAAATCAATATTTTAATATATATAAAGCAATTTGAATTGTTTATATTCTATTATTGATAATTTTAAATAAATTTAAATTAATTTTAACATTTAGAATAATTTTTGACTCTCCAATAAACTTTCCAATCATTTTGATTTATTTTAGTTAAAAATTTTCAAATTTTCATCAAATATTGTCTTAAATTTATATAATTCTCAAAAATTTGCATTCTGCTAAATTATTGACAAACGGCCAATTTTCTGGAAGTTAGTATTTGTTTTCAATTCTATTTATTAAAAAATCATTAATTATAGATTTTTATTATAATAATTATTTTAATAAAACTAATAGACACAAAACAGTTTATTTATTTAAATAATTACATAGGTTATATTTAGCATATTCTAATAGAATAACAAAATACCATAATTTTTCAGATTTTATATATTGATAAAAAATATATTAAGAGATTTATACATCTGAAATAATGTACAATTATTGTTTTATAAAATTAAACAGTGTTTTATGCTGTTGCAAAACCTTTAGAAAAATGCTGTATATATATTATGGATTACTAAATATCAGTATATCCCTTTTAGTATAATATTTCTTCTTTGGTTCTTTAATGAAAGCAGAATTCAATTTTTTCTTAAAATTAATGGTAGAAAGAATAAATTTGATATATCTGATACAATCAACAAAGAAAAATAAGCAAGAAAAACATTGATTTAAACAGATTACACTGGATAATTGATTGATCAAATAGTTTCTTCACAAAATGAAAAAGTATTATAGATGAATGCTCTTCATTAAATCAAAAATCATAAACTAAAGATTAAATAAAAGTCAGTTTTCATCCATTATGTTTTGCATATTACAGATTCCTTGAAAAATTTGACTTTTTTTTTCAATATTTGTTAATATCATTGTTTCAGAAATATCACAATAGTTTTATGTTACATAGCAAAATAATTTAAGATCTAAAAATGTAAAATAATTCATTTATAAAATTATTAAATCAAAGTAATGAATCTATCTTAACAAATAGCAAAATAATTTAAGATCTGAAAATGTAAAATAATTCATTTATAAAATTATTAAATCAAAGTAATGAATCTATCTTAACATGCACACATGAATAGAAGATAAATATGAACAGAAGAAACAGTTTATGAAAATTAAAAATTTCATCACTTATTCATAAATTTATATAAATAAAACTTTAATCTTCTCACTTGTATCAATTTATAGCAGATAAACAAGTAGAAATTATATTTAAAAATTAGAAATACTTCAGAAAACAATGCAGTAACTTTTGCTTATTAATTGCATATTAATATTTAATTATCTACTATTAGATTTGCAATCTTCAACTGTACTTAAAAAAGTTATCTAGTAATAATGAAATTTAAAAAAATTTTTTAGATAAAATCACAAGCTACTGGAGGATTTCAAGCATTTATTATTCATTATCGAGAGGATCCAGATCAACAGAATCTAATTGATTGGATACAAGAACAATGGGTAGAATTAACAAATTTAGAATAATTGACACTTTTTTGAAGTGGTTAAAAATTAACATTAACAATATTATTATATTTATTTTTAGTTGGAATGCTGTGGAATAGAAGGACCAAAAGACTGGGATATGAACATTTATTTCAATTGTTCCAGTGTTGAAGTGGGAAGTCGAGAGGCTTGTGGTGTACCATTTTCTTGTTGTAAACCACAACCCAACGTGAGTAATTTTACATTTGGTATGATTTTTACTTACATTTATTATAAAATTATATATTATTAATTTAAAATTATAAATAAAATACTGATATTATATATTTTCTTTATTCTTTAGGAAATCATAAAAAACAAACAATGTGGATATGATGTTAGAAAGTCTGAATATGTAAGTATACTTTCATTTTAATAACAAATATAAGCTATATTTTTTCAATATAATAATCATAAACTAAATTAACAATTAGATCATAACTTAATATAAAATAAAGTCTAAATTAACTTATTGGACCTTTAAAAGAAAATTATAGATACAGAAGTGCTTTCAGACTGGATTGCCTTTCCTCAGCTGCAAAGAATTTCTTTCTTTCTTTTTTTTTTTTTTTTTAAAAGTGCCAGGTAAACTATATTTTTTCAATATAATAATCATAAACTAAATTAACAATTAGATCTTAACTTAATATAAAATAAAGTCTAAATTAACTTATTGGACCTTAAAAGAAAATTATAGATACAGAAGTGCTTTCAGGCTGGATTGCCTTTCCTCAGCTGCAAAGAATTTTTTTTTTTTTTTTTTTTTTTTTTTTTTTTTTTTTTTTTTTTTTTTTTTTTTTTTTTTTAAGAAATATTTTTTTTTTTTTTTTTTTAAAGAAGACTTTCTCTCTGCAGCTGAAGAAGGCAATGCAACTTGAAAGCACTTCTGCATCTATAATTTTCTTTTAAGGTCCAATAGGTTAATTTGGACTTTGTTTTATATAATAATCATTTTATTAAAATAAATATTAGTAATATTTTTAATGTTATGTTCTTCCATTTTTTTAACCATTATACAATTATTCTATGTACTTTTTATCATTTCAAATATTACTAATAATAATTGAAATTCAATTTTTATGGTGTTTAGGTTCAAAAGGAAAAAGTTTTATTATTAAGCCATAAATAATACACCATACTAATTGTTTGTTTGAATAACTGTCATTAAGAGGAAAAAAACAAAAACATCTGTCTGTGTTTTGTTAATTTAAAAAAAAATAGGAAATACTAATTAGTACTGTTTTTTTATTTTTTCTGACTATTATTTCCTTTTTTTTTTTAAACTTTTGTATGTTTGTCTGATCTTTAAAATTTGAAACAATTTTAAAGATTAGACAAAAATACACAAGTTTTAAAACAACTTTTGGAGAATAATTGACAACATGCATTATGGAATGGACTACATAAACTTAAATTATGTCATGTATATAATAAAATCTTAAAATTTTTCTTATTATTTCTAGTCTGTTGATAAATCTGCAGTTATATATGAAAAGGGATGTTTAAGAGCTGGAGAAGAATGGATAGAAGCTAATTTAGTACCTGTTGCAGGTGTAGCTGTAGCAGTAGCTGTTTTACAAGTATGTAATATATATATATATATCTTTCTATACACGTCTATATATAGCTTGTTATTTTTTCATTTTATAATTTATATATCTTACAGATTTTAGGCATCTGTTTTGCTCAGAATCTGAGAGCCGATATATTTGCACAGAAAGCAAAATGGCAATGACATTTACTTTCCCAGAGAGTTTGAACATTCAAACTCCAAAATATTGACTGTAAAAAAATAATTAAACATTGCCAGTAAGAAATTTCTATCAACAACATCTCTGGGAACAATGCCATAAATAGAATGAATTAAATTTCATTCTGTCCCCTCTGTAAAATATCTTTGAACCACAACTAGTCTCACTTGCTGTCTTTCATAATCATTTATTACCAAATATGGGAAATCACATTAGTGGTATTAATTTTGAACCAAACTGTCTGAAAAATAATATTGAATCTTAATAGTAAAATAGAAGATAGGTTTAAAAGAATTTTTAGATATATTTAAATTATTCTTACATTATCATGTATATTTGTTGTAGATTTGTTTTAAATTTTTTATATCTAAAAAATCCAGTAAACCATCTTTTTTTACTTATATAGAGTGTATTTTAGCAATCTTCCAATAAACATGGTATGTTATTCTTTGTGACTATATATGAGAGAGACTGGAGAACAGCTGTTAGTGATGAGCAAAGTCATCTGAAAGCATGATGAATAGGCTAAATGATAAGTGAATACTATTAAAATAACGAATAAGGAAATATGTACAAATATAAGTTTAAACTATAATCACAATTTAAAATTTTTAATTCGCACACAAAATTGTTACTTTGTAAATTCATTTTTGAATTCTGTTAATTTTATTTCTCAAATCTTCAACTATCATCTCTCAAAAGTCACAGCTTAATTTTTTATATAACAAATATTAAACTAATAACTAAAAAAATTAATTTTAATCCTAAATTTTTGATTGAATTAAAAAACTTTCTAATCAGATTTTTTTCAAAACAAAAAAGTTATTTTTAAATTTTAATGACAGAAATGCCATAATTAAAAAATTTAAATACAGTACAATTAAACACACAAACAATCAAAAATTTAAAGAACATAATATTTAAGTTGATTATAATTTACTATCTAATCATTTTTAAAGTAATCAGCAATTACTTTAAAAATGATAATTTTTATACAATATAATAAAATTTAAAAGCCATATCAGTTTTGATTTCTTATTATTTTATTACAATGTTATCCATTTTGTCAGTTTAAATTTAAATCAGCTTTTTCATATAAATATTTCTACAGAAAATACATGCATACCTCATTAATATGGTGATTATGTTCCAGACTACTACTATAAAACAAATTTCAGAAAAGTAAATCACAGCTTTTTTCATTTGCTAATTCATGTAAAAACCTAAAAAACATATTTACACTATCATTCATTAAATGCAACAATAGTGCTATGCATACAAAAACTGCTGGATGCTTCTGTGGTAAAGTATTCATTTACCATCTTAGATGATCCTTAGTTCAGTTCTGTGTCTTATTACACTTCCAGTTTTTCAGGAAGGCTGTTGTTTTAAAAACACCGTATTAGCAAAAAACTATAAATAGAGGTAGGCCTGTACATTTTAAATATATTTTTATAATGATGAAAATTTAATGCAAATTTCAAATTTATCCCAATCATCACAATTATTCAATAATGCTTAAGTTTATTATTTAGCATTAGTGAATAATAAATCTCTATAGATTTCATGTTTCAAATTGTAGATTAGGAATTTTCATCAGTTTTATTCACATAAAAGAAGCCTTTGATGAAATGAGTTTAGAATATTAATTAAAAATCCTAATTAATAATAGGATTTATATTTGAAAATAAAAATTAATTATATTTATTACAAACAACTTAATAAATACATTTTTTATTATCAATACAAACTTATTTTTTTATCACCAATAAAAAATAAAGTTTCAGTAATAAAGAGTTTAGAAATATTTAGTGAGAGACTTCTCAATTTCATTTTAAAATATTATACTGATATCATAAACATTGCCATTAATTTATTCAAATATATAGTACAAAATTTTATTTATTATACTTTATAATAACTGAAACTTTTAATTGATTTCAGTCAGAATTTTTCAATAAGATCTTGTTTGACACACACACACACACCCTGCAACTAATATACAAATAATTAATATATATTACATCAAAAATACAGTATAAATAAATTAGAATATAAGTAAAGCTTTTACAAATGATTAATGTTTTAGCCATTTTTGCGAAAAAATTCTTTCCAAATAAGTTGCTATGAATAATTTCAAATGAATAGATTTAAAAAATTTTTGAATATCAATATCCTATAATAGAATCAAATGGAAAATTCAAAATTAGTCATTATATAGCTAAGATAAAAAAAACAGTCATTGCAGAACATTCAAATTTTAGATTTTTTTTTTTTTCCCAGATATTTCAAGGAACTTGGACACACAAACAGATAATAAATGTAATTACATAAGATCATTGCTATAAAATATATTTAAAATTTATTTAATTGATTACTGTATATTATTCAAGTTTCACAAAAACAGGTAATCCATGACTTATAATGGAGTTATGTTTTGATAACCCTATCATAAATTAAAAATATTGTAAGTCGAAAATAACCCGTAAGGTTAATAATTTTTGTAATAGTAATAATAATAGACAATGGAATATGAATCCTTTAAGATGGTATAGTCATCTGGATTTGATCCTGGATGCTCAAGATTATAAAAAAAATAAAATCCAGAATTGAATGTGATCCCCAGGTGGTAAGTAATTGCTTTACTACATTTTTAATAAAACAAAAAATTATTTCTAGCCAATAAGCTATGAAAATAGCTAAATTTGGAATATTGTAAGGGCCATCACAAGATTAGAATATTATAAGTCGAGGACTATCTGTAGTTTCAGAGATATTAGCATTTTAATGTTTCAAATAGCCATTATTCTTATTTTAAACAATCACTATCTTATAATGAGACGTAAGACAAAATGAATATATACACTAAGTTGTTTTTGTAAAAAACTGATTTAAAATCAAATAGATATAAGAAATATTTAAGAAACAAAATTATAATCACATTGAATTTCTTAACTTATACAGGGTGAGGTAATGGGCTTAGGTATTTTTTGCGAATTATTTTTAAAAGACATAAAAAGAGTATTTATTTATTTTTAGAAATAATGAGACTAACAGATGTAATTTATTAATTCATGTTTAAATTTTAAAACTGGATGTTCCAAATGCTCTATTTGCATTCAATAAGTTATTGTAGCCTTTGTTTAAAATTGCATTAATTGGTGCAATGAATTTATATTAATCCTTCTAGTTTTTTTGTTTTTCTTTTATTCTTGGATGGTGTGTTTTCATGTTCTGCAAGCTCTCAATGTTAAATATTCTTAAAAAAGTTTGAGGTTAAGTTATCAACAAACTAGCCATCAAGTTTTGGCAATCTTGATCACTAATTTTTTATCAAACCAGAAATCCAAAAATTTAAATCATAATCATATTTTGTCTTGAAATATATGGTATTGACACTTAGACATTTGCATGAATCTGATAGACCTTAATTAAAATCACTTCCAACATTGTATTATATGAATCAGCAATTACTATAATAATATAAATGTCTTCTTCAAATAAACAAGATCTGATGGCTTCAAACGGAGACATATCACTCTAGATGAATTCTTTGTCAATGTATTGTATGTCCACGAAAGCCGCACCTAGCTAAGGTGGATGAGCTCAAAAGCGAAAGGGAGAGTCGCAGTCAGCATAATGACGGGTGGGAATTATCGAATTAATATTATATTAAGTTCTGTTAAATATACTATTTTCAACATCAAAACTAATCATTTAGCATTCGACATTACAATAAACTTCCATTCAATTCTAATTAATCATTTAGCATTCGACATTACAATAAACTTCCATTCAACTTCAGTTTTCTTGCGTTTGAAAACATCCATGTGCGAAGCTGTCATCCCTATTTTGTTTCTGGACTCTTTCAATTAGCGCACGCGTACTTGCATTGATGGTTGCAGCTAAGCTGGTCGGACAGTACAGGCCTTTGATTTGATTACATTGGATTATTTTCTGACAAATTGTGATAATTTTGTTGTTTATGAATCCTTTGAAGTAGAAATGAGCCTTGTTTGACATAATTAAACAATTCTAAACATGAACATTCAAGTTCTGCTGTTTTATGAATAAATATAAGAAATTAAGCCTTGTTTGACATAAACAATTCTAAACATGAACATTCAAGTTCTGCTGTTTTATGAATAAATATAAGAAATCCAAAAAACACTAAGCAGGAAAACAGTTTATTATTAGTAAATTAATGAAAATACTAATTATACTATGTGGTAACATTTTCAAGAGGCATCTGAAAAGGCCAAAAACATTACCACATGATGATATTAATCATCTATAATAAATAACTAATAATAAATTCTTATTTTATTCTTAATGTGCTTTTTAGATTTCTTATAATTCTAAAAATGTTTGAAAATTTCCATAAATTATCTTTAAAATCTCTAGTTAAGCAATTATATCCTGATTTTTAACTTTTAGATAATATAAATATTTTATAAAGTGGAACTGAAGATCACTGTGCATAATTTATTGTAAATTTGTTTGAAATTCCTACTGTAATTTGCATATATCCTGAATGACTGGAATCGGTTTTGCATCACTGCATTCCTTATTCTCTTGCTACTTTCATATGTACAGATTAATCATATATTTCTGATAAATTTATTGTGTATAGTTTTATTAGCAAGAAAAGCCTGAACTCTCCTTAATATTATATTCAAAGAAAAAGACAACTATGCCTTTATGTATTAAACTAAAATCATAAATTTTTTTTGTATGTACAGTCATATTGAAAAATAAATTTCTACAGCAAACATTGAATGACCAATTATCTGTGGTTGCTATACTTCATGCATACTCATCTACAGTCATGTAGATTTAACTTTTCCCAATACCAAACATTCAATTCCATTGCCTTACCCTGTATATTGTCTAATGCTGTTCTAATTAAAATTGTTCTCTCTCTATAGAATTGCATAACAAATTTAGTGGAAGTTTGCGACAATAGATCTATTATATACAGTCTATTGTTGTAGATAAATTGTTTACTATGTAGCTGAATGAATTTACTTTCATGAATTTTATATTATATATACTGATGTATATACAAATATATATTATATATAATGTAAAAATAATAAAAATCAAGCAATAGTAGATATAAAATTTATTACTTTACTTTTTTATGTTAACATTTTTACTGAATGGTGAACATGTAAATGTATTTTATAATAAGTGTGAATCTGTAAGTATATATGGATTTCTAAATGTATTATACCTCATAGATTTACTGTAAATTTTTATTCATTGTTGATTGAAAGTTCCTAAGTTTTACTTTTTGAAATATTTAGCTTTTTTTATATGAGTTTTATTATAATAATGTACAATATCCATTGCCTCATTTTTTCACAGATATTCCAGTAGTTTTATTTACAAACGAGTATTATATTATTGTGTAATGTAATAAATAACTGTAGTGTATAATCTGAAAATTTGGAAAACTGATAATATTTTGTAAAATTTTGTATTTAAAACATGTTAAATGTTCTGTAGTAAATGTAGATATTAACAAAACATTTATTTTATATATTTAATTTTCCCAATTTAAAATAGGAATTATTACATTAGTAAAATATAACAAGTTTTGCGTGTTTTTTGTGAATTTTGAATATTACACAATGTGTACAATTTTTAATGTTTGAAAAAGAAATAATAAACATTGAAACGAACAAAATTTTGTTGCTTTTAATATTTTTTATGCAAACTTGTTTAAAAAATTCAGCATAATATTTTTATTTATTATTTCATATTGTGATAAATCAATCCATGCATTCAAATGGTAAATATTTATTCTTTAATAAATAACCATACAAACTGTATTAAATATTTATATTATAACAAATTATGATATACAAAATAAAAGATTCTGTTACTACTTTTTACTACTATGAATAATTTACAAAATTTAAGAATATCCTATAATAAAAATAAAGCAAATTTAATTATATAACTGTGAATCTGGATTTCTATTTCAATAACGACTAGCAGTCATTTATTAATGAATAATGATTTCATGATAGCATTAATTGAATTAGTAATAATCAGTTAGTAATCAGAAATTATTGAAATGTAGTGTAAAGAAAAATCAAAGAAAAAGAGGTTTATGAATCGCATGCTGTATGTGCACATTCATTGATTAATAACTGAACTAGTAATAGGTTTTCATGAAATTTTATTAGAGATATTGTTGTTTTCTTTCCTCTTCTGTGGTTTTTAATGCCACTTTCCACTTATGGGTATTAAGTGGCAGGACATTTCCATGCCCATGTCTTGATAGCATCAGCTGTCAAATGAAAAATGAGATACAGGCCCAGACACTCCTGAAAAAACTAAGGATAGGTTAAGTTAGTTAAGCTGCCATTTTGCATGAGGGATATTCTGTATCTGGTGGTGGTTACTTATAGTGCTCATCACAGGCTGACCAACACCCATGATGGAATCAACTGGATGGCTGAAGGATGGGATTCAGTGGGCCGGGGCCAGACCCCTCCTGAAAAACTGAAGATGTAGGATCTGGATCCTCCAGTGTGGTAAACCACAGCTTTTACCACACGGCCATGAACTGATATATGAAAAAAATTAAAAGTGTATGACTCGGAAATTGAAATCCTGGATAGAAGCGCGAACACTTCCACCACGGCTGTAAGCCTTTGTTTTACTCCTTCACTGAAAGAACCAGTAATTTTAAGAAATATTGATGCCTATATATCAATGAACAATTTTATTCATCTAATTTCATTTTTTCCACTGTATCAAGTGGTTTCTTTTTCATTGCAAATGAATTTGTTAATATTGGGAGCAAGTTCAATAGTATCACATGAAATTTGTATATTTTTATCACATTGTATTTGTTGCTCAGCTTGTGACATATACCAATCAATATTTTCCAGATATCTAATAATAAATATCATTTATTATTTAAAATTAAAGTATATGCAATACAGTATAATATAGTTAAACAAAACAAGAATTCAAATTAACTGACCTTAACTTGTAAATCAGGAACTTAACCATTTGAAATAAATTCGAAATCTTTGGGAGCAAGTTCAATAGTATCACATGAAATTTGTATCATATTTTTATCACATTGTATTTGTTGCTCAGCTTTTGACATATACCAATCAATATTTTCCAGATATCTAATAATAAATTTCATTTATTATTTAAAATTAAAGTATATTCAATACAGTATAATATAGTTAAACAAAACAAGAACTTTCAAATTAACTGACCTTAACTTGTAAATCAGGAACTTAACCATTTGAAATAAATTCGAAGAAAGAAGGCCCAAGTAAACATGATTTGCAATTTTATTTACAATAACTCCAGATTAACCGTGTGACCAGACTTAGGTCGGATAAACAAATGACCGATTAATCAAAATACACACACAAACTATCATTTACAGATTATAAATTTAAAAAAATCTCTGCTCATAGCTCAACAGAAATGTGGTCAATTAAAGCCATGGATGTATTATACAAACATTTTAAATCTTGCTTTAACCATGGATTGTATAATGCATCCATGGTTAGATCTAGGCAGGATAAGAGGAAGAAAATGCCAAGTAAAATTATGTTTGCAGATCATAAAATGATATAAAATCATAACAAAAATGTAAAATTACCACTTTACATTTTATTAACATTTCAGTGTGTCTTGTGAAAACAAAATAGAACAAAAACTGCTTAAAAATTTAACTTTTATTCTATGATTTCTTATGAAATTATTTAATAATAAAGATGAAAATTTTATAGATATTTAATACAATACATTTCAATAGAGAAAATTTTATCCATACCAATTGTTAACTAACCTAATATAAAATGATGAATTATTATAAATTATGTGAAAATTCATGTTAACTGTTTTATTTATTAACTGGATAAACTTCATTTATAATTCTCTAAAATAATAATAACATAATTTATTATTATTTTTAATATTTTTAGAGAGGAAAATTGTACAAGGAAAAACACGTTTCCTTCTTGGTTCTTATAGTAGGCATTGCACAGAGTTGTTGGGCTTCTTTTATTATAAAAATAAAGTTTTCTATGAGAGTCAATTTTTTTTATGAATTTAGAAACAAAACTGTCAATGTTTTAAAACTTATAGGCCCTTCTTTTTATATAAGTTTTTGAAAGATATATACTTTCAGAATTGGTATTCATATTAAATATTCCATAATTTATAAAAAAAAATTATTAAATTTATTAAAAATCATAAGTATAAATAAATTTTAAAACTAAAGATTAAAAGTAAACACTGAATTATTCTACTTACGATAACATAAAAATTATTTTTTAAATACATTAAAAAAAAAATGAAGTAAAAAAAAATAAGTTTATTCCTAAATTATTGTTTTATTTATTTTTTAACATCTTTACAATTATAATATTTTTTAAATTCAATATAAGGATAGAATGTTAATTTTTTTTTCTGTTGTAACAACACATTAAATAGAATTGTCAAGAATTTCATAAATTAGAAAAACTAATTTTATAATTCTCCAGTTACAGGAACATTTTTATATTTGAATTATAAAACTCCATTAACAATTTGAAAAATAAAACCATATGCAGTATTATACAATCGTTAAATTTCCAAAAAGTATCTCCATATATTTATTATTTACATTTTATTGTTTATAAATAATTAAAGATTAAAAATAAAATCTTATTAAACAATGTGTTTTTGTTAAATATAAGATTTTAACAAAAATATATTCTGTACAACAGTAGCTATAAATTACAATCATAACTCAAATTATGACTTCTAATTTATGCCACTTTTGACTAATGTACATTTTGAATTGCTACAATTCTCCAAAGTATGCAAATATCAATACATTTATTCTTTCAGAAAAACTTTTGAACAAATCTGATAATGTGAGTGAATAAAATTATGAGGATATGATATTCATTAATTGCTCAATTAATTTATAATTAATAACAAAATTCTATACAGATTTCATCCTAATCATTATTTATAGTTGTTCATATTTCTTCAATAATTTCCATATTTTCAAAAGATTCAGTTTCTATAAAGAAATAATAAATTTATTTATATTAAAGATTATTGCTTTTTCCCAAAAATATATTTTTGGAAAACAAGCAATAATCTTTAATATAATAATTAAAAAATTTTGAAATGTGAAGAATCTACACAAAAATATTCTCTCCTCAATATTGTGCATTTCATACATTTGGTTAAAAATAAAAAATATAACTCAAATTCAACTGCAGACATGAAGTCTTCCTAGGCAAGATTTAATATTCCCTATAAATTCTCACTTCTTATCATAAAAAATATATTTAGGAATGAATGATAATACATTTAACTGTTATATTATGAGTCCAATATATTTAGAAATGTTATTTTTACAGTAATTCATGTACTTTTTTTACATGCAATTACATATCTTCAAAATATGATTTAATTTATCAAGGAAGCAGTTTTAAGTTTGATAAAATGTAAATTAGTTATAAAGTAATTTTAATTTCAGCCCAAACTCGTTTGTTTAGTAGCCATACATATGGTAACTATTAACAGGCTGCACCATGTGAAGATGAGTTTTTGGACATTAAGTTGTGAAAGAAGCAGCTGGGACTTTCATCTGAATTGCTCAGATACAAAAGTTCTTCTGGTTAGATGATTTCAACTTTTAGCAACCCTTAGTGGCTCTGCAAAGAGCCTTTTATTTTTTTTTCTTTTCAGTGGCCCTGAAAAATGATTGTTGAAACTCAGATCATAACATATTTCACTGTTTAACTGGATGCTTTTCCTTTATATGGTCAAGGAAAGCAGTAAATGCTTTGCTTTCTGAACCATATATAGTTGTCCATATAAAATATTCAATATAATTAGGCAATTTTGGAGAATGTATCACTCCTAGCCTACGAACAAATTCTATTAATCTGGACCAGTAATTTTCAAATTTGTATCTGCAAGCACCTATTAATGGATCCACAAAATTTTGAGAGTAATCTATAGTTTTGTGAATAAATGGCGAAATATGTCCCAATGTTCCTAATGATGAATACTCAGGGGATCTGTCAGTCTGGATTTCTGTGCCTGGTTTTACGTAGTGACAGATCAACGGTATCAAAACTTCTGATGTTCTATCTGATACGTAAACAGCTATTTCCCGATTAAGTTGACAATCAAAAATGCCAAAAACCCATCTTGCTGGTATCAGTCTGCCATGATGGAGTTTTCTTTTTGTAATACAACATTCGTGAATATACACTACTGTGTCTGGACCTCCAAAACTCTGTTGGTAACTTTGAATAAGTTTCCACGAACAAATTTCTGTAAAATAAGCATAATATTTAATTACAGTTGTATGATTTAAATTAAGCAGAACTGCTGTAGAACGATATCTAGTTTGACATAAAAAATGCCATAGAATAATAATAATTGTTTTGAAAGAGAGTGTTGTATAATCAAAAAATGTTTTTAATGCGGCAGATTTTAAGGAGCGGCAGCGTGGACAACGAAAAGCAAATCCTCCCTTAAATTCTTTTCTTGATTTTAAAATCATTCTTCTGCGGCACGCAGATTTCGTGCAATAAGTTTTTCGTCGGAGTAGTCCATGATCTTGGAGTGACAGAAATATATCACGATCTGAGCCATCGAAGAAACTCACAACATCTAAAGTAGTTTTAGCATCACTCAACAATTTCGCCATGCTTAACAAACCAAAACCGGAACTGATGTCATGAAGATTGTGATGTATTCGTTAGCACTGCTGTAAGAAAATCATATATTATTATTCATTATATAAATATAATGGTAAAAGTCGGGCTTACGTGTGGGCGAGAAGCGCGGCGTCATCTGTATACATTAGAGAATTGAAGATTCGCCGCCCACCGACAGAACTACGTAATCTAATTTTTTTTGCTTTCATTAAAATTATTCGTTTGTAACTTTATCACAAATTTTAAAAAATATATGATATTGTTACTTCAGAAGTAATTTCTTCGAAAATTTTTTTTTTTTAAATGAAGCGCCAAGTAAAATTACGTTTGCAGATCGAAAAATGACAAAATAATATAAAATTGTCAATTTACATTTTATTAACATTTCAATACGTCTTGAGAAACAAAACTGAATTTTTATTCTACGATTTTTTTAATGAAATGCTTTAATAACAAAGATGAAAGTTTTATAAACATAATACATTCCAATTGAGTTTGATTCACACCAATTGTTAACCTGTTATAAATTATTATAGGAATACATTATGTGAAATTTAATCACTGATTATTCTAATATTTTAAAGGAGGAAAGTTATACGAGAACAAGTTTTCTATGAAAATCAAATTAATTTTAAACTTAGAAACAAAACCGTCCATAGTTTTAAAACTATGATGAAAAACTTTGTTATATATAGCTTTAAACTATGATGAATTTAGCAAAATACAGAAAAATAGTTGATTTAAAAATAATAGATACAATATATGAATATAAGTTTATGAAAGGTGTATCTTTTCAGAATTGGTACTTATATTAAATTTTTCATTATTTATAAAAATAAACTAAAGATTAAAAATAAAAACTGAATTATTCTAATTACTGTAGCATAAAAATTATTTTTTAAGCACATTAAATTAAAATACAATAATTTAGAAGTCAACTGATTCATTTTTTTATATTTTGTTACTAAACATTCTTTTCACATCTTTACAATTGAAATATTTTTTTAAACTAAACATAAGTTAAACAAAAAGGAATTTTCTTTTTTAATTTAATGGGATAGAAGCTGTTTGTTATTAAACAAAAAAAAAAAAAATATTCAAATAGAATTACCAAGAATTAAATAAATTGGAAAAGCTAATTTTATAATTCTTCAATTATTAGAACATTTTTATATTTGAATTTTGAAACTACATAACAAATTTGAAAAATAAAACTATATATACAATACTGTACAACCAGTAAATTTTCAAAAAGCATCTCCACATATTTATTATTAACAATTTATTGTAATTAATTAATTAATTAAAAGATTATATTTTTAATCTTATATTTAACAACAGAAGATTGTTTAACAAGATTTTAATAATAAATAGATTCTGTATAACCACTGTTATACAGAATCTATTTATTATTAAAATCTTGTGAAACTTAAAATCTTAAATCTCAAATTATGGCACTTTGAACTTATGTACATTTTGAATTGCCATTATTCCCCAAAGTTTCACTGTTTAATTTGGAGATACAGCTCTTTAGCAGCATATTTTATCATAGTAAAGACTTAGAATGGGACATTTCAAAGACACTAGAATTGAGAGAATTGATTTGAAATGTCCCATTCTAAGTGGTTACTGTGATATTATCATCTTTAGTTCCAAAATAAGGACTACAGTATTTTTTTTAGTTATGCTTCATTTATGTTAGTTATGCATATACATGACAATTACAATGTATTATATGTCTCAACAAATGAAAAAGACAGTACTCAAAACTTATGGACCTTTTTGAGTTATGACATCATTCTGGAACCTAAGATGTCGTAAGTTTGGGATGTCTATATTTTATATTAGCATAACAGAAATTAAATTGATATCGATATCTATATATTGCATTATTATTAACAAATAAATGATATATCATATATCACAGCAGAGCTGTGATGTTATAAACTTTGTTTTGTATTAATGATAGATATCAATTATCTATTTGATTAAATATGTATTTTAATAAAATAGCTAATTACATTTTATGAGATGTTTGATTATCTATTTAAAATTATGTACAGATTATGCAAATATTGATATATTTATTTCTTTCATGAAACTTTTGAACAAATCTGTTAATGTGTATGAATGAAATTATGTTGTTGTTGTTGTTATATCCTTGGAAGTGATCATATTTGGCTGTGTAATTTGAAATTCTGCCAATTCCAATGCTTTTCTTGTGTAAAAGTTCAGGTATGATTTTAGATCTCTTTTGAAGAGTTGTGATGCAATGACAGGATTAGTAAAAATATGTTGTGGAGTTAGTTGGACATCATTGTAGACCAAAATTTTTGATTCCGTCTTTGAAATGTCCCCATTCTAAGTCGTTACTGTGATAATGGCTTTTCTGTCAACATTTAGGTCACATATAGATTGTCTGTGTCTACGTAAAGATTCCTTAGAATCCTTTACATAGACATAGATAACCTATATGTGACATAAATGTTGGCATAACAGTTGACATCTTTTAGTGTGAGAAGGTGATTTTTCATTCAGTTTTATCCTAATAACTGCAGATATCCATTGTAGGGTACATAACTTCTCTATCATTTCAATTTGCTTCAGATCATAAATCATGTATGATATGCATTTTTTTTCTTTTTTGGATTGCTTGTAAGACTGATTTTGAAAGGACAAGGATTCTGTCTATCTGATTGTGATTTGGTGAGGAATGTATGATTTTAGGGAAATTTTTATTGTAAGAACTCAGAAGTATAGTTTGATGTAATTTTTCCTATGCTGATGATTTTTGTTGTATGGAAACTTAAACACAACACCTGCTCCTCCATTTGTGACTGTTTCATCTGAAGATCCATTTGTGTATGTTATTGCTAGATTGTATGTATTGATGGAACTGACTATTCTAAGAGTTATTTCCTTGGTTTGGATGATCTTTCTTGGTACAAGGTTCTTTGAAAGTGAGAATTATTATTGTATTGGAAGGTCTTTCAAATGGGTATTGTGATGTCTTGTAGTATATAATTATACTGTGCTCAAGATTGATACATTTTCTTATGTTTTTGTCTTGTTTTAGTCTGGATGATCTTTGTAGTCTATTTTTTTTTTGATACTGAGTTGTAGGTTCTTCAGGAAATATGGTTACTTTCACAGAATCTAATTCTGTTGGTGAATTTGATTGCTACAAATTGCCGCCTTTTCTCCAGCTGTCCAATTGACAATCTTTTTGAATTTTTTTGTTATTTGTTGGTGAGACTGCACCAGTAATTATTTTTCTGCTCCAGGTTGTATATTAGTTAGTTTGCTTTTAGCTAAGTTTGAAACATTGTTACAGATTGATGCTGCAAATTCCATGATAGGTCTTACTGAGATTGTGTAAATAGTTTTGAGTTTTAGATTTTGAACCCTATGAACTGCTGCAAAAATGTTTCATTAGAATAAGTTTTTTCTGTGATTTGAAGTTTCTGTAATATGTTTTGTAAAACAAAATTCAGGATCAATTTTAATTACTAAGATTTTTGAGTTTTCAGTTGTATCTACACTATATGATCAAAAGTATTGGGACACCCCTCCTGCCTCATGGAAACAACCGTAGGCCATATGTAAATGAGTCCTACAGTATATAAAGAGTTGAAAACTACATTGGAACATTACATCTTCCGTTTGGGAGACAATGGGTTGGTTGGAAGAGCTCACAGACTTCCAACGTGGACAGATCATTGGATGCCACCTAAGCAACAAGTCAGTTTGGGAGATTGTTGCTATTCTGCAGATATCCTGTTCCACAGTACACAATGTCATCATGAAATGGAGGTCCCAGGATGCAACAAGAGTTCAACCACAAAGTGGGAGACCCAAGAAATTGTCAGAGAGAGACCGTCGAGTGCTTGGGCGTGTCATAAGGCGCCATCGGACATCCTCCACTGAAACGATTGCCAAAGAGTTCCGTAGTGCCTCAGGATGTGCTGCCAGTACAATAACCATTCGCAGGGAACTGAAGTCCTTAGGTTTCCATGGCTGTGCTGCTGCCCACAAGCCGCACATCACCAGCATCAACGCAAAGCGAAGGGTAGAATGGTGTAAACATCATCGCAACTGGACCCTGGAGCGGTGGAAACAG